>JAPYYS010000740.1:0-55825 GCA_030522525.1 Campopleginae sp. 14b | reverse complement strand
TATATATATATATATATCCATATATCTATATACATACTTATATACCGATATACATATAGCTATATGCAAATATGCAGACCTATATCCATATATAGGTATTACATATATATCTAATGTGTGGATATATATACGGAGGTATATAAGGCGGAAAACGTGTTTCCGCGTTTAAATAATTATGCATATTATCTGCACACTCCTCTTTTGCGATGCGCGTGTGCATCGAGGATATGAACGCGGGACACCGGCAGCACTTCCCGCAGGCTCCGCATCCTACATATGAATCTGTGAAGGATTTTTAGCTCGCTGCTGCCATAACGAGCGTAGGAGCGGGTCACGATCAAGTTATTTTTTGAAATTAGATGATAGGAGGTACTTTTTGTTGCACGCACCTTACCTGGTGCGTGCTTGGAACTTGGAAATAGGAAGTAGGACTTGGAAATAGTTTAGGAAAATTAGGGGGACTCTGTAAGCTTAGATAGTTTGATCCAGCAGGACTCACCGCTATGACGTAATTCTGGAAGTTGGATTTGTCTCGTCAGAGTTGTTGGTGAGATTCTGAATTATTCGTAGTCCCCAGATCCGCTGAATTAAGCTCCCAGCTGGGCCTAGTCCGGACTGATTGGCAGTCGGAATTCTGCAGATAAAGACTCCCGCAGGAACTCCAGGACTTCCCAATTGGATATGACTTCTGGACCAGAACTTTCTGGTGACTACTCTCAGAAGCCTGAATGCTTTGAAGGCAATATTTGGTCTGCCGATTACGGACACGCTGGATTGTTTGCTCTGATACGTTCAGAAGCCGCGAATAGGTCTTCTGAAACAATTAGGGAGTGCCTGAATAGTTTTCTTCAATTCTTAAGGAAATTCGTCCAACACAAAGACATTCGTCTGCAGATAAAAGTTGGAAGGCATTCAAGAGCAGACTTGCAGGATTTTTCAACAGCCTATATCTATATATACAAGGCAACCGAGAGAGCAGAGAGTACATTTTAGAGATATCTACGAAAATACACGTGTGGCAGATAACAGCAGATCCAAGGAAGATTCAGTGCGGTTGAATGAGATTTTCCACCAGATATGCCAAAGTAAAAGTCTCCATGAAGCTACAACCCGGCCGTTCATAACCGCGCACGAGAAGTTGTTTTCCCTCTCTCTTTCTCTCTTTTTCTGCTAAGGGCGTAGCTCTCCACGACGGGTTTAACAACTTTTTCGCCGTGTCCATATTACAATACGCGCTCGTCTATGGAGCAGTTAAAATTCCCGCGTGAAAATAACGGCGCCACAAAGTATTATTATAAAAATAAAATTAAAAAAAAAAAACATTTCTCCTCCGAACAAGGAGAGAAACAAATTTTTCCGCACGCAGCTACAAAGACGCGCAGCAACGGGAAGAAATCTCTTAAAAAATTTCGAAACAAATATTTTTCACTTTTTTTTTCGTGAACCGTAAAAAAAAATGCAACTGCAAATTGACGGCTCAGAAAGCGGATGATACATTAATTACGTTGTTTTGGCTTGAGTTATTTTCTTTTCTCTTCGATAGCGTCAAATATTTGCGAAGCATGTAGATGTTTGGTTTTCTGCATTGGCGAACGATACTCTTTTTGCTGGATGGCTCCAGCAAGAGAAGGAAGGAATAAAGGAAGGAAGAGAGAAGGAGAGAGAGGCCGGGTAATCTTTATAATTTTCCTATCCTTCGATGACTCGCGTAATGCATGGCTGTCCAGGAACGAAGGAAGCCCGAGGCTTTTTAGATGTATGTATAATGTACAGGCTGCGTGGACCAAGAACGATGAAGCGCATCCTTACGAAGCTACTAAGACGGGAATTAAATCGCGGTTAAAAACGACAGGCGAGGAAGAATAACCGGTGGATAACTTTCCTCAACAGTGACCAGGAATAATAAATGTTTTTTCATCTAGACAAAAATTGTCACGCGAACGGATGGAATAAAAAAAAATTATTTTTCAAAAAAACGTTTTTCCCCCATTTTTTTTCAAGCCGTTCGGAAAATTGGTAAGGCCGATGAGATAATTGCGAAATAAATATATATCTCGAAAAACAAATGATAAAAATTAAAAAGGCACGATGAAAATGTTTAAAGGAGCTCGATCGGCGATCACGATTCGATCCTGCAATGAAGCCAAGACCTGCTCCGCAGCTTGATCATTCAACCAGAAGTGATTGCGCCACACATGGATATTTATAGAGACACGGTATGAACGCTGATCGTATCTTCCTATGTAAATCCAAAGGTCCATTAAAATTGTGAATGGTCCGGTAAAAGGCAGAAATTACGGTAATTACTAGACGCGGATGACAAAACGAAGACGATGCTACAATTTTTGCACCATAAATATTCTTCACCATAAGTTCTAAGCAGATCAAGTTTGTTATTGTTACTCTTCGTTTCAGTGTTCCCGATTTAATTTTTTCCATTTCATTGAGCCCAATATCATTTGTTTACTTCAATTGATAATTAGTTTCTATTTTTTTTTTTTTTTTTAGGTTTGATCACGCGACAAAAAATCACGATGACAAAATATCTCAATTTAATTCTTTTCTGTTGATTCATTGTGATATTTGGTCAGGACACAGAGACACAACCCCCAAGCAAACCAACAACCATACAGAAAACAAACGTCAACAAGTCGAACAAACGTTAACAAATAGTATATCACGTAATTTTGAAAAATATTTCTATGGTAAATAATACCAGAGAAATAGAAATATTAAAAACTGATATTGTGCGCGATCTTTCGTGAATAATGATTTTCGAGTTTGCATCGTTGGAATGCAACGAATTGCATAATTTTATTTAATTTTTTCGACGGAGAGCAAAAAATCAAGACCCAGTACCGGTCTATGGCAATTATTTGGAAATAAAAAATGAACGTCGAAGAAAGATCGAGGCGATTCAGAAAATCTGTTGCGGAGATTTATTGTCGTGTAATATTTTCATGTTCGATTTCATGTTTTGATTTTTTTATACAAACATTGAAACTTCGTGAATAATTTCCATACGAACGATATTTTTAGCCCAGAATGAGAAAAATTGAATTCTCCGTTGGAATGTGTAAGAAAAATGTAGAAAACTGAATTTCAGCCTGTCCGTCGGAGGCTGAAAGAATTGTGGATTGAATTTGTGAGCCGCTTCACAGGAAACTGTAATTAATTTAGCAGCAAGTTTATTTTTTTATCATAAAATACAATATAATGTTAATATTGACCGGTATCGCGCCGTCGTCAAAGGGAGTGAGCATAAGTGTCCGTGACAAAAGTTAGCGTGTCAATGAAACTCGTTCGTACTTCCAAGAGGCGATGCTGACGGAAGAGGAAAAATTTCACACGAGTTAAATTAATCGAGAATCTTTAACATTTCATGTCGTTAAGATAAACTCTCGTCAATTTGGAAGGAGCGACATGATAACGTCGCGTGTTTCATCCGCGAGATGGTATTAGAAACAAAACAAAAAGGTTATAATGTTATCGTAATGAACGACACCACTCGCGCTGTTTAATATTCATCTTCGCACAGTACACGGATAAATTAATTTTCTACATAGTCAGGCGTGTGACATTATTTTTTACGACATAATGTCATATTGAGAATATTCTGGCGAGACCTCGCCAGTACTCACATCCGGTCGTTATTAATTGAGAAATTCGACAAGTTAATAAACTTTAACAGTCTGCTGAGTGTGCAGCATTGAACAAAGTTGCTACGATCTCTGCTACCCACCAGACCCCATATCAATCGGAGGCTTTCTTCCCGCCAACTTTGAGCTATCGTTGACTATTATTTTCAAACTAGTGAATTTATGGTAATTTTAGAAAATATGAAAAATTTTGAAATTACAAAGTCGATACACCCGAAAAAATCAACAACGAAACTTTTTGTTCGATAGTTTCGCAGTCAGCTACGAAGAAATTGATGACGATGGCGCATTTAGAGATTTTTGACTCGGTGTACTGTCCAATTTTGAAACTTATATAATAAACAAATATAAAAAATGAATAAAAAGTTAAATAATAAAAATAAAATATAAAATGAATGGAATAAACAACAACAAAAAACCGAAGTAAATCTCCTAAAGAGACATATTTCCATCAACGTCTCAAAAGTTGGGCCCGTTTTTCGCGATAGAACCATTTGTAAGTATTTACCAAAGGTAGCCGTAAGATGAACGAAGAGAGGGAGAGAAAGAGGGCGAGTTTTGTTCATGATTACAGTCTGCCAGTTCCAATTGCGATTTCAATAAATCGTTGAGCCATCAGAGGCGGTGCGAATCTATGAATTCGCCACCCGCTGCGTGCCCGCAAGAGTAATCGATCGTTGGCGTGATGGATCCGTTGTTTAACGATGCTACACGAGTTGCGAAGGACCTGAGAAAAATGGCCTGGATCCGGCTAGATTTTCTTGGTGGAGTCCAGATCCGCTGTTCCATTTTTCTGGATTTATTTTTCTTTGGGTGCATCGTCTAGTAATCCTCGCGATGCAATCAAAATGGAGCGGGACTTCAGGAACAATGAGAAGACTGATGAGAGAATTCAGAGTGATGGCCGTTTCCCCTGGAGGATCGAGGAACTACTTGAACGTCTACGGGGGGGACGCACGAGCAAGATCTGAAATCTTGGTAAAAAAAAAAATATCCAGGAAGGCTTCATTTACGGCGAGCAGCTCGTACGAAAGCGAAAGAAAAAGGAACGTGCACTCTCTTTCAATCTAAAAGCCCGAGCCCGTCTCAATTCATTAGGAACGCTTTCTCATCTCGCGATTAAATCAAAGCAGCATACAATCTCACAGGGAGGCTGATCTAAGGAGAAGGGTGATTCAAAATCCATGTGTCTTCGGCGCGGGGAAAAAAGTGATTTATTTTTTTTCCGAAATGATAAAAATGGGCGACGATAATTTGCGGATGGACTTCAGCGCTGAGACTGTTTAAATTTTTGGTCGCGACACGTAGCAGATTCTGAATGAGCCTGTACATGATTCACGAGTCCATAATCAGTGGATAATAAAACGAACGGGAAGGATATAAAAAGTGCAAAGTTTTTCAAGCGTTTGCGAAACAATTTTCACGCCGGTATGAGCAGCGCGGCGAAGAGGTTACGGAACGCAAAAGTACTTATCCTATTTCTTCGTGTACTCGACCTTCGTGCACACATGAGCCTCCGGTTATATTTATATTATATAGTATAAGCGTGTAGCATAAATGCCAGTATATCGCGGCGCGAGTCCCGCCTGCTTGGCGCTAATAATAAATAAAAAAAATTGTTGAAAGAGTTACTTATAGATATCTCAAGCTGTCCGTCTCTTTTTATCATCTCCTCTCTCCCTTTTCCGCTATCCTCCTCTCTCTGCAAACGTACGTTGGGCTTTCGCACGCCGTTCAAAGCCGTAGGCTCTCGATCCAGCCAGTTTTACCATTGGGAGCTTACGAGCAAAACCGCGTCGACAGGATGTCTATACGTCTACGGGGTGTCGAGAAATTAGGCATCAGAGCCCTCCGGAAAAATGGATAAATTCGAAACTCCAAGGAAAGGTGCTGCGCAGATTTTTTCCCTGCGACGCTCGAGTGGGAATTGGATTAGGGATGCCGGATTGTTCAGAAAGAATGGATTCTTAGAATTGAATTCAATTGTCATCGTGTGTATCGGTACCAATAAAATATCGAGTGAAAATAATCCATTCATAAAGAATCGATTTTTTTTAATTGTATACAAAAGAATAAGTGCAACCTTGATAAAAAGTGTTCAATAACTAGGGGGAATATTTGTTTTTTTTTTTTCATTTTGTACTATAAGTACGTTATTTTACATATTTTTTTAACAAACTGTATGAGGTGGCTACTATTTTTTTACCATCGCGCTATTATACGTTGATACAGATTTTTTTATTCCGTAACAAAAAAAAATTCCACGAATTCGATCTTAAATGATCGAAAAGAATCGATTCGATACATCGATTATTGCCACTGGGAAGATCGATTTCTCGATTAATCGGATCACAGATCTCCATCCTTAAATCGGACACAACAGAGTATGTGCTGGACATCGTTCAGTTACTGCCACAGCGCAGTCGACTTGTTGCCCGAATCAAGAAAGTAATATTTCGTGCACAGTGTACCCACTCGTTTTCGTCTTTTCTGAGGCTTAGGAACGCGCAAGTTAATAATATGCAGCGTTCGCACGTGAGTAAATCCAGGCAGCACGCGAGTATCCGCGGAGTAAGTCGCGGTGAGTTGATAGATGCGTTTTAAGGTAGTGCCTCGAGTGTGTGTGTGAGTGCTCGGGTGATGCCACTTACAGTGAGTGCATCGTCAGTAGGCGCGAGACAAGGGAGAGAAAGAGAAGTTCGGACGCGTCGGGAGAGGAAAAGCTTGAGCGCAGCGTCCAGCGCAAAATGAAATTCCACCTCCTCCCCCGTTTACGAATAAAACGCGAATAACATATCCGCTTGGATTTAACCGCGCGCGCATTTACGTATTTTCATGCTGGATTATACACTCATAATTGCACATTATGAATAGCCTATGAATTTACTCGTTGCGACGCTTATCCAAGCAACACACGAATCTTAACCATATACTCACATTTATATGCACGTGTTTAAGTGGTTATCCATATTCACGTAAATGCATGTTAGATAATACTCAAGCAGCCGTTATTTGCCGCTCATTTTTATACTCGACTCATCAAATGATAGAAAAACCGCGATTAAATTACCTTTTATCACGTATCCATATATGCATAAGCCTACAAACTATCAATGCAGTTGATATGTATATTCCAAGGGGTACATAAAGTGCATATTATCCGGTGGAGAGCTACCGGTGTTACATTCCAGACTCGCAGACATTTCAAGACAACTATCATTCAATCGTCCCTTCAAGAGCAGGCATCAAACTCTCTATGTATGGATACTAGCTACGTCAGTACGACATACGAAATGCGTACGAGCAAGATAATGGCCAGGACAGAGAAAAAAAACTCTCATCTCTTTGTTGCTTCTTTTATATCGGACCGCAGAGAATAGAAACATTAAGTATCCGTACACAGAGACCGTTCGATTATGCCGGAGCTTATACATATTGGAAGGTACATTGGAAGGATGGACAAGATACAGAGTGTCTCTGAAGTGATGGTTAACCAATTCTGTGACTTTGCAACGAAATCCTCGGAAATTAAATCGTTTTTTTTTAAATTTTTTTCTTCAGGTTCTGATTTTACGGAAAATTGAAGGGACAGGAAACCGAAGGAAAATAGGATCTGGGAGTCCGAATTTCGATCGATTCTCTTGAAGGACCTACCCCGATTTCAGGACCCCCGGTATGGTAAGCGAAATGTCGGAAATTGGAAGCAAAGCTATTAAAAAAAGAAACGGCGCGCTGGAAAGTTTTCTTCCTCGTACATACACCCTCGATCGTTCCAGGTCCACTATGGAGTGCGCGGCGTGCAGCGAGCATTCGGACTACAGGTAATTCCCATTGGTTTATGGTGTATTTAGTACTCCGAGCTCTTCATAGACGTTGTAAGAGAGTCATAAAATACCGGGGATGTCTTGGCAGAGTACGTACATCGGGAGCTTTCAAACTCAGACTCCCTCAACCTATAGATATATATCATTCCTAAGATCAACTAGTGTTGTTTTTTTTTAATTCTTCCTGTGTGAATCATGATGGAACAGTCGTTCTGTTCCGGTTTATTATTTCGATCCAAGCTCGTACATTGTTGGTCAGAACGAGGTAATTGCATCTCCTTCACCTGTTTTTCTGTGCCCACAAACCTGTACTGCCTTACTGGACTACAATGAGCCAAGCTGCGACACTGTGACGGCATCTTCATCGGGATTCCTTCATTCTCTAAGGAATTCAGCATCTAGACTCTGCACTTCTTTACCAAATTCCTTCACCGCCGTTCAATTCTTTCACCAATAATTAACCTCACGATAAAAAATTCACCGAGAAATACCTAAAATGTGACTCTTTCCGACTACTGGATCGGACTCCCTGCCAGGAAAGTCCCAGCCAAAAGAATTCATGTGTGTTATAATGTTGCATCAGTTACGAACCTAGATGACATTTTTTTTACCAACAAAAACAGCACCACAATACCCCCGTAAAGAACCTTAAGGGGTGCCATGACGTTTCATGACACGACGAAATATCACAGAACGAATAATCACAACGAAAAAATACCCCAATGTAATTCTTTCCCGTTGATTCATTTGTGATACCTCGTCAGGGCACCGAGACACAACCCCCAAGCAAACCAACAACCATACAGAAAGCAGACGTCAACAAGTCGAACAAACGTTATCAAATAGTACCTTACGTAATTTGCCAAATATTTTTATGGGAAATAATTTTGTGCGCAATCTTTCGTAATGAATGATTTTGAAGTTTGCATCGTTGGAACGGAACGAAATGCATTACTTTATTTTATTTTTTCAACGCCGAGCAAAAAATTAAGATCCAGTGTCTGTCTATGTCAATTATTCGTAAATGAAAATTTAATGTCAAAGAAAAATTGAGGCGATTCAGAAAATCTGAATAATGGCCAATGGATGGAATATTTTTCATTGGACTCCAACGATGCGAACTTGAATATCATTCGTAAATACTCGCCACCATTTTCCCGTGATATTTTGTCGGAATTAGGAGTAAAGTGAATTCAAGTCTTGATTACTTGTTTGCTTTCGGACGTTTGTAAATGGAGCAACTTACCGGTGCGTATTGCGGTTCTTATAATGGTATGATTTTCGCACTTATAAATTAAACTGATAGGTAGGAGATTTATATGACCTTCATGGATCCTCCCGTTGAAGCTTCTTCCACCTCCTCTCTCTCTCTCGCTCTCGTCTCATTTCCTATTCTTAGCGCGATGGTCTCGCGGCCATCGGGAGAGCCTGATGTACCGCACACACATAGATAAATACATACACATAGACACAATGTGTAAAATGTACAGGGCACAGAGTATATATCTCGCGGTAAATTCATCCTCGGGAATTTTCCTCTTTGCGCGACAACGACCGACAAGTTACGGTCTTGAAACACGCGAAGCTCGCTTCCCATCCGTTATTACTATACCACTTTTACCTCAACACAAAATCACCTCCATCCTCTATCTCCGTGTACGTTGCGAGAGGGTATTATCTTGAAAAAATTCTATCCGAGATGCGACGTACACGGTAGTCCCATTCGTGAAGGCAAAACCACTTTGAGGGGATCGATATGGTTTTACGATCGAGGAAAACAGTGCTCTTGGCTTTAAGATTATTGTACACGAAATCGCAACTTTTTATTTATCGCCCGCAATACCTTACTCTTGTAATCTTAACTTTTGGAGGGAGTGCACTGCGTAGACACTGTTTGGTCAATGGCAATGAACTACAAATAACAATAAATGACAATTCATTGTAGAACGTTAAATTTAGGGAGTCTGTGTAAATTTCGGACGAAAAGCTATGGGATAGTTCATGGAATGTTCTGTACGTGCTATGACATCATGGGGAACGAGATTTTTGCGGATACGGGGGGAGTTCAGTGCAAAAATTTAGGGAGTCCCTGTAAATTTCGGATCAAAAGCTATGGAATGGTTCATGGAATGTCCCATAGGTGGTATGACATGGGAAACGAGATTTGTGCTGATGTGGGGGGAGTTGAAGGACGAAAGTGGATGCGCCGGCGTCTCTTCTGGCGATGCCAACAGCTTTTCTCGCTCGTTATTCTCGCAGAGTCTCCATACTCATATCATACATGTATGTACAATTCCCCCCTCCTCTCTCTCTCTCTCTTTCTTTCTCTCTTCGAATATCTCGCCTGCCGAGGATTCAACTGATTTAATCTGCCGACGCGTTATTGAGTCTACCGCCATATGCAGTTCGCCGCAGCTACTGCAAGAGGTGTAAACGAGATGTGTATGTGTGTCTATACCTAAGTGTCTGTGTGTGTGCTCTCCCGACTGAATTTATTCCGGGAGTCTCAAAGATGCGCGTCTTCTTAAGCGCTGAATATCTTAGAGTGTAAAATCAAGGGATAAGAATGTGCTATATAGGCTGATGCTACGAAGGGCTTAACCCGAGGAAGCCCTCGCTCTTCAAATCGCCTCAGTTACGCCCTTCTAACCTGCCAGTTACCGAGGACACCTTTTTCCACGCATTATATTTACCTCGTACATCGCATTCGTTGCACGTTCTCGTAATCTATAGATATACCTATATATATACATTACGCACACCTTCGGAATATCGAGATTTAGTAAATCTTCTACAGAGGATTCCATAACGTGTAATATCCTGTGTTATTGCATATTTCATTGCTTTTTATTTATTCCATGTATCTTCGATTTATAAAAGAGACTGAAATTCGATATTTCTCTGGATAAAAATTATAGTATGGCAGTTGTTTGAGTTTACTGCGTATGGTGTTTTTTTTTTTTTTATTACTGTTGCTATTATTGTCGCGATTATTATTATTAAATGGAAAGGAGAAATCATTGAACAGGCGTATTATGACGCTCCTTACGTTTATACTTTAAAGCCGGTGTAAAAAGAGAGCCGCGATCGGAATTAGTCATCCGGAGTGTGTGTTAATGTCTCTCCTTTATGAAGACTGAGATAGGCAAGCGAAAAGAAAGAAAAAAACGAGTCCATGCACGAGGACGCAACAAAAAATGTCTCGGTGCACCGGTGCCTTTTCTCTCTCTCTCTCTCCCTATCTCTCTCTCTCTCTCTCTCTCTCTCTCTCTCTGTCTCCCTCTCTCTCTCTCTTTCTGTATCACTCTCCTTCCTCTTTTGCTCTTTTTATCTCTCGTTCTCGGTCTCTTTCAAGGATTAGTCTGACAGTCAATTAATCTCGAAATTAATTAAACAAATGAGCCTGTAAGCAGAGGAAATTAATAATTATAATGCAAACTGTGATAATAACCCTTTGGTAGAGTTTATCTCGTCTCCTCCATGAAATTGTGCTTCGTACACATTAGTGTGTTTATATCTCCAGGCATGGATATGAAAGTTTTTCTGCTTTCCGAAGTTTCACCTTAATCAGCTCGATTCTGTTCGTAGCGAAATTTTATTCAAAAAAAAAAATTAATTGCAATTTTTTAAAATTCATTATAAATTTTATAATAAATTTATTATTATAAATTGAAAACGAATTCATTATGAATTTATAATAAATAAAAAAGAATGAATATAACGAACAAACAAATAATATTTATTTATAATAAATTTATTATAGATTCATAACGAATTTATTATAAAATGTTAGTAAATTAAAAGATTAAATTATAATTATTTAATTGATTCAAATTATAAATTGAGAATTTTGAATTTATCCAAAATTCATTATAAATTGATCATTAATTCATTTAATCCACCATGTATTTGTTAAATTTTTTATTTATATTTACCATGTATTATTATCAACAATAATCATGTCATCAAAGCTAAGAATCATGGGATTTTTCATGTCCTTTTGAAAATATTCCGAACTAATATTAATTACAATGACGAAACAATAAATTAACTATGAATATTAATTTGACAACCAGCTCGATTAGAAAAAATCGGAATAAACACATTCAACGACATTTTTGTGCAAAAGTATAAAGAAAAAATGTGACTCACCAATAAATTTGGAAACTACGCGGGAACCATTGTCAACGTAGAACAAAATATATCGCGAGGAATCACGTGTTCCATAGAGTACGCAAGTAAACAATAAATAGTAAATTTCCTAGACGAGGTAAATATCGGGAATAACGGGTGCCAGTATTGTCAGACTGGACAAGGGTGAGGATCGACTATTGTTAAGGACTAGAGTCTCTTCTTTCGTGTCGTTGTCGTTTTTTTTTTTTTTTTTGCTTCCAATAAAATATGCTCTCGGATGATCGCTCATGGAGACTTTGCCGCTGGCTTCTGCTCGGTAAATCGCCATTTTATATACTATCAGTGTATAAATATTTATGTATATGAGCAACGATAGCTGTGGAGAAAGAAGTGACACACCAGCAGCTTCGAGCTTCTTCCATTAATCTTTGGCATTGTCGAACGCGAGAACGGAGCTTCCTCGCGATCCTCGTCAAGTCAATTCTGTGTATGAGCTATGTTTTCCTGCTCTCAACGACTCGACAAGAGATACTCGTCGATGCATTTATATCTGCACTACAGGAACAACGTTCCCTTGGCAAATCAAAATGGAACTTTACTTCGATCCTTATTTCGGTTGTTTTTTTTTTTTTTTTTTTTTTTTTTTTTTTTTTTTTTTTTTTTTTTTTTTTTTTTTACTTCCATTCGTTTTATCAGATTTTCAGAAGAATTTTTCGATCATTTACGAATGATACCGAAGTTCGCATCTTTGGAGTCCAACGAAAAATATTTCATTTATTCGTCGCATTGTTCGGATTTTCTGCATCGCCTCAATTTTTCTTTGTCATTCTGTTTTTATTTATAAACAATTGCCACAGACAGACACTGCGTGTTGATTGTTTGCTGTGCCTTTGGATAAAAATATTACAAAAAATATTCAACTAATGAACAAATCCAAGAAAAATTCGAGTGAACGTAATGATGCGAGAAATTAAGAGCTCAAGTTGCATGGGAGTCTCCAGGAGGAGTGAAGATATATCTTGGTGCTGGAGAATACTCGATATACAGATATTTCGTGTCTACGCATTTATTAAGAACAGGTAGCCAGGATAAAGCACGCGATCTTATATAACATCGTACATATCGTTAAGGTGTAAATAAATACAGAGGCTGATGAAGAAAGGTTCAAGCGGTGGTCAGTGTTTGCCCAGAGAGTGAGAGATACAAAGCACACTGAAAGAGAAATCTGAGCACGCCATTGAAGTTTTCATCGTTGGAGTCCAAGGAAAAATATTTCCTCCATTCACCATTGTTCAATTTTTCGAATCGCCTCAATATTTCTCTGTCATTCAATTTTCCATTTAAAAAATTATACATCAATGAATTCCGTTGTATTCACCCGATGCCCGGAGCACCCTTAAGATTTTTTTTCGACCTTAAAATATTTAGCCAATTAATTTTCAAGTGTGATTTTTCAAAAAATAACTAAATTATTTCTTATTGTAATTTTTTCGAAAATAATTAATTAATTTTAAATTGTAATAAAAAAAAAAATTCTTTTTTTTTTTCATAATAATTAATAATTTCAACTAATCATTTTAACAATAATTAATAATTTCAATTCATCATTTTGATAATATTGAATCATTTCAATTGTTTATCTTGATAATAATTGACATTTTTAATCAATTAATTTTGATAATAATCAATTTTTATAATTGTTCACATTTTGGTACCTCCCGGTCCCTCTTGTTCTCCAGGTTTTTGGTACGGCGATAAGTGCAACGCCTCGTGTGTTCATGCTCCATTCGCAAATAACAACGAGACCAAAAGTTTTCGTCTACGTCGTTATTTAATTCTTCTCAACTCTCACCGAAAGGCCCATAGACCCGTGATAATTTGTTTTCTTCATCAATCCAGTAGATGCATACCAGATTGTATGGCCATCTCGTTATTTATTTCTTGCAGTCGATACTGCCTTATCATATTCTCTCTCCCACCCATAACTACGAAACGTCTACGAGTTGTATGATTTATGCCGAATCCAATTGTGATTCAAGATTTACGAGGACACCGCTTCGTGAGCTCGATCCTCACATACGTGTATGTGTGTGTGTGTGTGTGTGTGTGTGTGTGTGTGTGTGTGTGTCTACATACCTGAACATATTTTTTTATGCTCGTGGCAGAGTCTATCATATCACGGTTATATTTACTAGAAGACCCGGAGGTTTGTTGAGCGAATTCTCAACGGGAAGTCCATCTCGGACACATGGATATGATAGAGAAAAGAAAAAAAATGGAAAAAAAAAAAAAAAAAATTTCTAACGCTCGCAGGGACAAGCGAAAAAATTCTGCGGCCATCCTATGTTCGAGTTTTACGTAATTTTTCTTGCTCGCGGTGACTAAAGTCGTACAAAAGGGTGAATCGGTGCTGAAGGAATTTCCAAAAACCACATGGATTATAATTTACGATCTAAAATGAGTGGAAAACCAAAATGAAGATTTTTGATTAATCGATCATTTTTTATTGATAAATCAACCCACTTGCTTGACACACTGGGTCAATTTGACCCGGAGCGTATTTAATTCGCCTGCTTGGTCAACGAAAATGCATCATTTCTTTTTCTTTTTTGAATTTTTTGCCGATTTTTTTTTCGTTGCAACGACCGGTTCATCGTCGTTCTTCATGGTTTCTTTAGCGAGACTGTCGGACCATTCACGCATTTTTTTTTCTTTCAACTTTCCACGGGAAAGCTCGGCGGCGGCCAAGCAAATGCCGGCGATGACCGATATTAAATTTTCCGGCGCGTAATCGGCTCCATCGTGAGCCTTGATCGGGGTAAAGGAATTTATCGTTGCGTCCGGGCTCGAGGTATTTTTTAACTCGCCACAGACGTATTCGTCAGTTTCAAGTTCGTTTCTCACGACGAACGAATTGGAGGAGAGTGCGAATAACGCGACGACGTGCCTGAATTTGTGAGAAACGATTTTTTATGGAAATTCTTTTTTTGGAGTTCCGAAAAAAAAAAAAAAAAAAAAAAAAAAAATTCATACTTTCCGAGATCCGATAAAATGATAGCCAGAGAAATTTCCCCAGCGGGATTCCCGCCAGGATCGATCAATTTAAAAACCCCACGTATTTCCAAAGGACTCAACTTTTCCATAGATTTTGTCACCTGATACGAACGAAAATTCATCATAAATCAGGCATCGCGAATCGATGATATTTCCGTCGTTGTATGGATCATTACCAAGTCATAGATGCATCCGGAAAACGGTAAGATTCCATGGCAAACTGGAAAATTCTCGGTTAACCTATAAAGCCCGATTTTCAATGGTTTTTTCTTCAAAGAATCAGAGATTCGGGACCAATCGGAAACAAAGTGACAAGCTCCTCCGGCGTAGTAATCCAAATTTCCTTGGCAACGATTTCCACTCGATTCGGAGAGTCCGAAACATTCGTTCCTGCTAATTATCAAACTGGGGATGGCGAAGAGATCGATTTTCACGTTAAAATTAGTGTCCCCTTGAGCGTCATCAATTATCGTGTCGTTGACGTGAATTTTAAAAATTGTCACGTCTAATAAAAATACACGCGACATTTTTGAGTTGAAATTGGGTTTTTTTTTTTTTTTTTGAATTTATTTATTTATTTTTTATGTGTAGGTTACGGGGTTTACGGAGTGGCGGCTCGACTCGATATTACGTGACTCGATGTTTCGATACCGTCATCTGTTTTTTATGGTAATAAGAAAGAATGATAGGAATATTTACTTGGCACGAAGAGAAAACTTTCGCAATAGCCAATTATGATAATTATAATGGACGATTTGTATGGACGCGTTCCTAGATTCGCCGTTATCATTGGAGCCTGATAAGGCATATTAAAGCAAGGCGAAAGATCTTTCCTCGATATCAACTCGCCATAAGGTGATCAAATATCTTTCAGTTTCTCTCGCTCTCTCTCTCTCTCTCTCTCTCTCTCTCTCTCTCTCTCTCTCTCTCTTTTTCTCGGGGAACGATTTCACCACAACGATATTTCACTCAACGTACTGTTCGCTATATATTATAAAATAAACGAGGCGTAAGGAAGGCTTTCGTATACTTATATCCATTTGAAGCAAAATTACGAATAGAGTGGAAAAACACGAACAATTTTATCCACTACGATAAAGAGAAAAAGCGAAAGAGAGAGAGAGAGAGGAAAATACTTAAGAATTAAACCAATTTAAATGAGATCGTTCGAGATCGCGGTTGAATTAATTTTTTGCTATCTCATTCGGATCGCGAAATAAGAGGATATTGCACGCGCTGGGCTAATACTAATACGATCGCCCTGCTTTTATATAGTAAAGAGCATGAAGGCAGTTATAAAAATGGTCGATAATCGAACACTTTTCCCCTCCCTTCACAACATTTTGCCCAGGTCATCGGTGGCCAGGCCATAGAAAAACAGCATAGCAGTTATAGAAAACAACAGTTGAACTTCCAACAAACATACACGGGCTTCGTAATTCTCGTTCCTCACTAGATAGTCAGACAAAAATATTATCGCAAATAAAACACGAAAATGCATGAAAAAATTTTGTATAAAAAATCCATCAAAAAATTTCGCAAATTTTCAAAAAACGTTACTCATGCTTTTTTTCTACATTTTTATAGAATCATAATCATTAGCAAAAGATAATAAAATAAAATTTCAATGAATAAATTTAAATAATGATAATAAAATAAGAATAACAATTCGATAAAAATTTAAATAATTATAATTGTATAATAATTTGAATAATAATAATTTAAATCAAAAAATAAATCAATTTTGGAAAAATAATCAAGGAGCATTTTTTTTTTAATTTCTTTCAGGCTGTCTCGCAAAAAAGAAAAATTGATTTTATTCAGTCGATGGAGAGGAATAGGTGAAGCGATTTTTTCGGAACTTGGTCGATTGAGTGGCGTCGATCTTGATGGAGATTGTGAAGGTAAGTTATTATATTGGAAGTTCAACTGTAGTCACAGCAGTTGGACGATGCAAAGAGAATCTCTGTGTAAGAGGCTCTTGTGCAGACTAACTATGGGATCCATAATAAAATGGGCAGGAGAGACTGCTATCCGCACCTTTTTCTCATCCTCGTTATCTATCGCGCATCGCTCTAAATGGTATTTCGTATAGTAGTAGTAACGGGCTATAGTTCGACAAACCCCAGTAGAATTACATGCCGCTGATGAGGCGAAAAGGTCCACGAATATAAACACAAGAGTCCATATCATGGGCAATCTTAATTCGCTTGGACTATATTCAACATTTTCAACCTTTTGTTTTTTATTCCTTCAGAATGGGGCTCGAAATATTTTCGTCAATTTGAGTGAATATTTAGGAAGAACCGTCAGGGAATCGGGGAATTTTATCGAAAAGTTTTCATTCGATTTTGATAAAATAAAATAAAATAAATGAAATATTTCTTCGAGGAAAAGGATCGAGTCTTTTTTTCGTCATAGACGAAATTTTTCTTTTTAAATCGTAAAAAAAAATTGAAGACAACGGGATCGCCTGATTTGATAAAAAATCAATCTCTCATGGAAATTAAATATCAGAGAATGAAAAATATTTGAAAGCTCGAGGGTAAGCCAAGAGTGAAGTGATAAAGGTCCATAGAGACAAGAGAGACCTTCTTGCGCATATTCCCAGCCGGTCAGGAACTCTCGCGACCTTTTGGTTTAAGGAGAAATCTGACAAGATATAGGTGAGAGCGTCTATGCTTAATATGAAGAATAAAAAAGGCGAAGGGAGGAGACAAAATGGATAAAGAAAATTGAAGGAAAAAAAGAAAGAATTTTCAGATGCTGCTTGTCAAGTATGCACACGGAGCGAATTGTGCTCTCTCGATTTTGCCTCGTTGTCCCTCGCAACAGCCACTACCGCAACACACCGATTAGATATTCTTAATCGAGCCGACTTAACCGAAGATAACGATTTCCGATAAACTACCAGCGAACGCACTATAATTTCTGCATTCTGTAATCAAGATTCTCCCTCTCCATTTTTCTTCTCCTCTTTCCTTCTACAATATTTTCTCCTTCTCTATATTTCTCCCTGCTATTTTTTTTTTTTAATTTCCCTCCTCATCTCCGAAGATTCGCTCGCTTTTTTCTTCTCATAGAGGAAGTTATGTGATGGTGAATTTTTTTTTTCCAGGTTCCAATGTCAATGTCCCTAAAATGTTCCAAACCATGGAAGAATCATATCTAGAAAAAATGTCTGGATCTGTAAGAGTGTGTTATGGCGCTGTAAAATTCGAAGGTTCATAATTCAAGAACGGTTCGAGCTACAGGGCTCCCGTTTTGCACAGATGTTAATCTATACAAACTCTCGATTCTCTGAGAATTTTGTTGGAATTGCTAGAAAAATACGAATTTTACAGCATTTTGAAATTTTCAAAAAAAGTCGACGCTCTAATTTCCGCGTATTTCCAGATTTATTGCTATTTTTTTTTGTTTTTCTTCCGCAGCACTTTATTATCTCGAAAAAAAATGTCCTACCTGTTTTTTTTTTAAATTCTTTACACCTCGTCGTCCTTTTTTATGTCTTGATTTTTTTTCCTCTATTCCTCATTTCCTTGCATTTTTCACGCACGTCTATTTTCTTCGTTTGCTCGTCTCTATCGTTCTTAGTTCTACTCTTTCTTTATTTTTTGTGCAATCTCATTTTTTTGCTCGACTCATTCGGTCTCTCTCGACGAGTTGATTTATAGAATGGCCCAAGGCGCCTTCGTGGTCGCGTTGCTCTCCTCCTGCTACCTTGTTATCGGGTACGGGCTGGCGCGCGCGTCTTCGCAACTTTATTAACCGCCCGAACCCCGGGCTCTCGTGCGAAACGAAGAAACTCCTAAGAAAGACAAACCCAGATCGTCGGGTTTGATGAAGTACTTCCTACACACTACATTTCCATTATTCTTACAAAAAGACCTTTCACGCTAGTCCAGGATGCTCCTCTCGTAGCATACTCCATCTTTTTGCCTGCTGAACTAGTTGGCAAAAAAACGTCATCGAGGTTTCGCTGTATCTCGTGGAAATGAAAAAAAAAATCGTCGACGATAAAGAAATGAAAATGATAATTCATCGTTCGCGATATTTTTCATTCATTTTCGCAAAAAAATTGCAGAGTCCCCTTGTCCGTTGGCTCAAACGTTGAATAAAAAAAATTCAAAATTTTCCGTCATATTTTCGGCTTTTTAACTAAAATAAAAGATGGAATAGTTGTTGGCGTAAAAAAACGTGATTCTCGTACAAGTTTGAGCTGATGAGTGGGAAGGAGGAAGAAATATATTGGACAGAATGGAGGTAACATTAGCGTGCTAAGCAGATGCAGATGAAACAAATGGATTCGCTCGGTGACCGCCGTAAATTTACTCTATCGTTGACACGATCCCGAACACCCTCGCACGAAGCGACTACGACCCTCAGCTCGATGTTCCTCGCTCTCTCTTTTCCTCGTTTCCTCTTTTCGTCGTCCTCTCTTGTCTCTCTTCCGATTTTTCTCGTGCTCCCGAGTCTAGTTCATTTTTTTTCTTCCCATTTTTATTCAAAGCTTCGAAACGCCGTATGAAGTTTTGGTCCATCCGTATGGCAGTTGATATTCCAGCCGAGTGAGGATTCCCGAGAAGGAAAGACTTGCTTCCGGTCAGAGAGCATCAGCTCTCCGAGCGATGAGTGCCCGCGGGTTCCTCCGACTCTCTTCTCTTCCCTCCTTTATTCCCTCATCGTGTTCGCTCATTTTTCTGACTCCTCCATCCGGGATTTCATCCCATGTGGACCGAGCAATTCTCCTTCTGTACAATAACGGGCTTCGCAAACGCCTGAACGATCGCCCTCTGGTGTATTAATGTAGAGTACACTCGGCCGTGACATGCCAACACGCCACCTACTAACGCCGAGCTACTTCGTGCACCTACAAACTTTATTTTCTTTCCCTTTGCTTTTCTCCTTGTTATAATTAAACTTCATCACGATCGAGACGAAACAAAAAAGCAAGAAGAAATCAACCCAAAATTCAATGGATTTCAAATTTCCTGATGGCGCGGACCATTTTCAAAATCCGCGTTAAGTTTCACAAAATAGCAAGTTTTTTCATGATGCCATGTTTCAAAGAAAAAGCGTAGCACGAGAGCTGCCGGACTCTCATATATACAGAAACATAGGCGTTTTATGACGCCACGGAAATTTCAAGTCGTCCTCATGAGGAAACGGGTTGAGCGATAAATCTCATATTTGGCTTAATTTTTCAACGATTTTTTATCTTTTCAGTGGTTCTTGGTCCAAGAGGATCTGTTCAGTCAATCCAGAGAAATTTAATATTAAAAATGTATGCTCGCGCGTTGTGGCTACGTCTTTGATTTTCACAGTTTCTTGGAGTCGGACGGGCGTAAGTCGCGCTTGGTGACGTTTGGACATACGTTCTTTGCGAGACTGGTGGACATTTTCGGCCTGTAACGTCAGAAACGACGCAGCGTCACAATTCTCCGACGATCATCAAATAAAAATATTCGATACGAGAAAAAAAAAAAACATGACGCAGAAAAACATCGTCATTTTGTAGAATGGAACATAAATTTTGAAAATCGACTGCTTAATTGCGAATTAATCGAATTAATCATCTTCAGAATTTGCTTGAATTTTTATAGACTTAAATATAATTATTTCAAGACCCTCAGGGAATTGAGATGTTGCATTTATCTCTGTGTTGAGGTATCAGGTCGTATTCGACGGTTAGAGGTGCGACGTTAAGTCGAATCCTTTGCGTTCAGAAGCAGCGTCAAGTATACGGAACGAACTAGATAAGGATTGTCAATTTGATAATTCATACGCGGCGTTTATAAATAGGGAAAGAATTTTCAAGAGTTGGGTTGGCCGGTGGTAAGGAAGGAGAGATAACCTCGAAATAATATTCTGGATCGGCGTGTTAAATGTAATAACACTCTTACAAGAGTGATTTGTGAACTCGATCCGGTTCTTTGGCGACGTAAAGATATCCTTGGCTAAATACACGATGCGGGGCACGCAAGATCGCTGATCCACGCGAGTTTTGCCCTCGTCTCGTACCATGTCTTTTACTTTCTCCATCTCCCTCTCGTTCATCTTCTCTCTCCCTCTCTCTTGTTCTCTCTTTCCCTCGTTTTGCTTATTGGTACGTGTGTCCTCGTGTATTTATTATTCCATCGAATAGCACAGCCGATTCATATGTATACGTGTACGTATGACTTTTCTCGTACGAACTATATGTTATTGCGTGGTAGCAATTAATAGCGCGTCCGTAATGCCCGGTTGGCATGCGAGCAGGGCTCTTAGCCTGGCGTTAGGAACGGCATATCTCACAGCCCGCAGCATAACGCCGGATGGCCTTACATCATTCGCCATTCGAGTCCGCCCTAAGATGCAACAGAGCAATGACGATTCTGTCATTTTTTTTTATTCCTCTGTTTATAGTCGTTATTGGATTAAAAAAAATGTTACACTACTCTTCACGTGACGCCTAACGATAACTTAGGCCAGACAAGCACGACTATTAATCGTACAAATGCACAAACGAACAACTTTGTTGTCAATGCATTGGTTCATTCATTCTCATTGGCCATTCTCCATTTTTCGTCGACGAACGAATGAAGAGAAGATTTTGTCTTTGTATCCACTGCCATTCCGGAAATGCGAGTTTTTCAAACAAGGACACTCGAAGCAACCTCGAAGATTGGCATTGTTTTGGATTTTCTGGTCCGTTGATTTGTTGGAAAATTTATTTGATTTTGTTTGCAATATTTATCGATAAGATGAAATTCACGAGATTTATGTTGATGTATGGGGGAGGGGTAAACATAACTCGAAACTTTATTTTGTATGAAACATATTTATAACTCTGATTTGTACTATTAATTGTGTGTGGTGTTGTTTATCATTAAAAAAAACATACGAACCTCAATCCAAAGACATCCGAGAAGCATGAGAGGAGGGAGAAGGAGAAGAGGAAGAAGAAGAAGAAGATGTTGGACTCCTGCCGCGCCTTCCGTCTCATGCGAGAGTTGCGCAGGTCCAGGTCTTCTCCCGAGGTGTGTATATAGAATAAAGCATCTGTATCCTCTTGGCTCTGTCTTGCTTTCTCTTGATACGTCTCTCTTTCGGTGTGCCTCGTCCCGGCATCTTCTAGCTCTTACTCTCTCATACTTTGGTGCGCCAGAAAGATAGCATCTGTGATATCATACGCATTGTGCACGGTGAATGTGTAACCCGAAGCTGGGCGCTCGCAGAAGCGTTTCTTTGGCTAGTCGTTCTCTTCGCTAATGCCCCAGCTCCATGGGCACATTGCTGAATACATATCTCGAGCCATACAGTCTACGCTCCGCTCCTCCCGTTGCTTCTGTACTCCACCTCTTTCTCTTTTCCTCGCTTATTTCACTCCTCTCGTCCTCTTTCTTCGGTGGCGAATACCGGTGGGCGGCATCCTGCTCCAGGGCCCAGGAAGCCGTTCAAACTCCTCTTTCTGTCTTTCCTTCTACTCCCGCCAACCTCCCTCAGTCCTAGTTCAATCTCTGGCTATGAATTTTCTCTCACCAATTCGTTTTACCGGCTGACAGTACCTGCGGGATTTTATTTTTATTCGAGGATCACCTGCTGCTGCCTAATAACTGCTGCACCACGTATTTTCTACAGTGCTGGGTGTAGCCGAGTCGTCCGACAGATTAGTTCCTATGATATACGCAAATTGGCAAATTAATCAAAAAGCTCTCGATTCCCTGAATCAAAACTACCAGAGATGCCTTCTGATTTGTTAGAAGTTGCCCTTTGCCGATCCATATGAAACGCGTCATCGACCTCAATCTCGCAGTTCTCCCGATTTCATTCCGATCAAGTGGTCAGCTATTTAGCAATCGACCCAGACAGCAGTCAACAGTTGCTGGAAGATTTATTAACCTGAGCCTGAGGATCATCGCTGTTTCAATTGATTTTTTGTATCCACATTTGCTCATTTCCAGATGACTGAATATAACACGAGTAAACAAACATAAATACGAGTCGTAAGTGTACATAGATGCACATGTTACACCACATGCTAAGGCAGCTAAAATAGGCTTGCAGGGTACCACATTTACCTTACTGCAGGGGGCAGTTGGTTAGCCAGGACTTTGTGCAGGTGGCCAACTTGTCCTGCTCATTGTGACGTAAATCTCTCTTGCTTCAATCTACATGGGGTCCCTCTCTTTCTCATTTTCTATCGTCCTCTCACTTCTTTGACTCCTTACATTCGGCTATACCTCACTGATGCATGATTCTTTTTCCTCCTCCCATTCAAAGTGCGGGACATGCATTGCACATATACTCATACACGTAACTATGCTGAAGAGCGGATACATGCGATTTGCAGCGGTGCATTATGAACGTACCAACAACTACGTTCCGTAATCGCACCAACGATGTAACGGGTCCACGGATAACTTGCAGTCGTATGGTATCCATTGGACATCAATTCACCAAAAGAGTCGAACAAAAATCATCACCAGAGACTGAGTCAAGTGGGTCATCGGAATATGATTGGACACCAGTTTTCCTCGATGGATGATGACGGAAGAAATTTTTATTTTTTTTTTATCAATCATCTTCTCTGATATTGGGCGGGATCATCGATCACAAGTTATGAACTAATCACATCAATGATGACCTAATCTATAGTATCACTTTGCTAAGGCTGCATATTGGAATATTCGAAGTTCTCAGAGTGACAACAATGCTAACCAGTTGATACAAATTAGTGATGCAAATGCTGTTACTCCGACTTGATTCTTTTTTAAAAATGACGATTTAGATTGACATTTGACCTGGAGATAGGATCGAGGGATATTGATTTTTCTTATGTTAACCCAATCAGTGACTAGTTTCGATAAACTCTGGACAGAAAGACTTGGCAAGCAAAGAGCTCGTTTTCCGCGATGCAGGCGCAGCCACAGCGACGCGAGGTGCAAGCGTCCGGTGGCCAGGTGGCCCGTAGTTGCGAAATGTTCATGTGCTAGCTGCTTGTGGAATTAATTAAATGGCAGTTTTATGGCGTTGCTACAGTGAATTGGAATAGCTCGAGCACCGCCCACGGTATGCTCATGGACGAGTATCCATATTGTATATTTATACATTAAGAGCATGAGATATTAGATAGGAGTCTGTAAGAATGACTTACCCAAGTGAGTTGGCTGCTCTGATCACCGCGCCGCTCTTGTTGCCACTGCTCTTCAGGATAAACGATATTTCAATAATAACCTCAATAATAACTGATACCATAATCATACTAATGTTGAATCTTTTCTAGATGATACGGTATATTTCACATGGTTGATTGATGTAATTCGATGCAGAAGATCGTAGAGAATGTAAGGCGAAAGAAAGGAGTTGATTGTATACTGGGATTTTAGCTTTTCATCCATGTCATCGTCATCAAGTTGCAGCAACTTGTAAGGATACTTCTCGGCATATCCAGCAGCGCAAGTACCGATCAAAGTAAAGAGCTAGTAGGAAAAAAGTATGCTCGTATATTCGATTCAGCGCTGTTTATATATAAATGGTATACGTAGCGTGGTCGGTTAGGGTGAAATCATTAAGTCAAGTGATGAGGCACATTCCAGATAATCGGGGCGGCCACCGTGATGCCCGACGAGTACGTGTATGCACTGTAGAGAGTGCATGTATACTAGAATCAGAGCGCGAGCAAGACAAAGCCATCTCGGGTCCACGAAGAGGCAAAGAGCGTGACGATAAGGCAAAGAGGGCTGGGTTAGAAGCGAAAGACTCGAGTTGGAAAAAGAACAACTCAAGTGAGACCGAAGAGATAACGCGCCCTAGTCACTTCCTCGTGCAAGTATCTGCCTTTTTATTTCGCAGACCCGTACCTCGTTAACGCAGCATCCAACCTGCGATGCCAGCAGTCTGGTTGTTGGTAAATAATATAAGACGAAAAAGTACTGTGACACGAGAACCGCGGATGTTGGAAACATTGTCGATCCCGTGGTAGGATTGATCGGTCCACATGTCCTACCGACATCCTACTCCCCTGTTACGTCAGCCTGTCGGGCTGTCTATCCGGGTCACATGCTTTACTCTCAATTGGGGTGTTGTTGTTGAGGATCTCCCTCGAATCGGAACTTTCGGATGAAAAGAGTAGACGAATGGGGATGGATGGACAGGGAAGACAAGAGAAATAAAGAATTATGGCTGCTGCATTGGTGAACCAAAGCGAGACTCGAATGCACGCGCCTTATAACCGTTCTCGGTGAATGACTCTCCAGCACTTTGGTACAAACACTTGGAACTAACATTAAGTGTGTCGGAACTCGTTTTTCTCAGTAGAAAAAGAAAGGCCGAGTAGAAGATAAAAAATAGGTACGAGAGAAAATCCGAACGAAGGGGTGTGTCGGCAATGCGCAATGGGTATTAGTGTGTCTGAGAGAATCGCAAGCGAGAAGACAGATTTCACAGTGGTCGAAGCAATTCGCGATCGGACGCGCCTCTCTCTGCACCACACTATGTACTTTACATACGTTATATGCCGCACACGTGTACGTATATAGATACGGTATAGGCACGCAGTAGCTGGATATATTCATGCATGAAGCATGGATACGTTGTTAGAGGGAGAAGAGGGTGAGAGGAAGGGTGCTGGTGCTCCAAGGAGAAGCGGCCACGTCCAGGTAAACGCGAACGTTAATCCTTCTTCCAGTGGATCTTGAGAGTCTATTAATTGTCCAGTCGGAAGTGGAGACAGGAGAGGAAGGAGCAAGAAGAATCCACCACGACAACGTGGACTCTGCTTTTGCTCATTCGCTATAGGTCCGCCATTCGCTAGGGAAAAACGAAAGGATCGAATAATAAAATGGAGAACGAGAAAGATGTGAATAAGACGAAGGAGTGTGAGCTGTAATGCACCGATGAAGTAGAAAAGACTCGAGAAATGAAGAAAGAGGAGAGAAAAGGTACATAGAAAGGCACGGGCGAACTCGCACGCGCGGAACAACCTGAAACAGAGAGATAGAGTTCAAGAGAGATAGAGTTCAAGAGAGATAGATGGAATTGCAGTGAACGGAGAATAGAAGAACACACATAAGACACACAGACACACGAAGAGAGCACACTCTCCGAGTCCCCGGCGTGGCTAACGAACAGGGTCGCTGATACGGGATCTCCAATCCGCTGGAATGTTTCGTTTGCCATCGAGCATCGCATCTCCCATTAGCATTCGAGTATGCCCGGGAGGTAGGAGAGGGATGCGAGAGCCAAAGAGCTGGAGCAGGAGACGACTAAGGAGCGAGAACGCGCTGCCTTAAGATGAGAGACAGAACGAGTCAGACTCCAATAGGAAAGAACACGAGGAAAAAGGAAGGAGAACTTTGAGCCAGTGGATAGTCACTCGGATAACGGAAGAAAAGAGACTGTTCTTCACCATAGAACTCCTTTTGCACTCTGTGCTCGATCTTTCGCTGCTGCAATCCCCCATGCATTTGACCGTTCACCGCGAGCTTCGAGCTCTGCATCCCCTTCTCCTCTCGCTCGAGGCGTCTCCTCGCCTTCCTTCGAGACTACGACACTCAAGCAGATCGACGCAGTCTACGAATTCCTTTTCTTGGCAAATGATGACAAAAAAAGAGCCCGGAACCAAGACTTTTGCTGATAGAACCGATTCCATTCACCCTATTGGAGGATTAATCGGTCATCGCTCCACTCAGAACATTGCTCATACGAGAATAGCTCTCAAACTTGCTGTCATCAAAATACCCACCTAACCCACAAGACCAATGGGAACAAGTTGCGTCATTTAATCGACAATTAGTAAAACTCCAGTAACGTCCAGTACTTGAAATCTCATAGTATGGACTTGGCATATTTCCTCTCAAGCTACAACTTCAATGAACTGGATGTAATAATAGGAGTAGTGGTGGTAGTAGTAAAAGCGGATGGGATCATTGAAGCTCCTATCACCTATCAGGCACCTAGATCCAAAAAAATGGATGTTCAAGGATAGCCTGATTCCTGATGACGTTGTTCCTACACTCTTACGAATGGAAGTGAAATTATCGACCTGATTTGCTACATTCAGTCATCAAGAAGAGCAACGAAAAGCAAATGTTTGTGTGACCCGCGAGATTTAGTTGAATTCAGTTTATAGCACCCAAACGACACAGCCGCGAGATATGTTCGATTCTTTCGAGCATTATGAGAGCAGAAGAGAAATAAGTGGCTCCCTTGGGTTGGTCAGTATAGCATCTCACTGCAGCCGGTCACGCTTACCCGAAGACTCGACGCGAACTTGGAGTGCAGGTTGCAATTCTCTCTCTTTCTGTAGCGCGTTTTCATGCGATGCACCGGCGATGTACCCGAAGGGCGTGGCAGATGCATTATGGATAGCCTACCCCGAGTATTTACGGAGCTCATATCGAAGCTGTACATACCTATGTATACAGTAACGTGTAGTAGGTATATGGTATATTATACAACTGGCGGCTGCAGTGAAACGTGGACGCGCGACGGACCTCTGTAACATATTATGTTTTACGCTCTTCTTCTTCTTCTTCTCATCTTCCGGCCTCGTGTTGATCGTTTTATTGGACTGTCTCTCGTCCCTGCGCACAACCAAGTAGACGGTCTCGTGAACAGGACGTGACCGTAACCGTGCGCTCAAACGGACGCTAGAGCTCTGCGAAATATGGGAAAAAATAACCCCTTCAACAACCGGGAAGTTCACCGTTGAATTTTCAACTAAACTCTAGTCACGCTTAAATCCATTTTACGACTAGATAAGTTAGCATCCCATAAGAACCGAATCACAAGACTTTTGTACGACTGCGCTGGACTCCGTCTTGAAATTTATTTGGTGTTGATACGACATGTTTACCTTGAGTGTCCTTCCAAGTGGTCGTTCCCCAATCACTGCATCAAATTTTAGCTCTAATTTCTGCCAATGGAACTCTGGCCTGCATTCAACAGAATTCAAGTGGCAGCCGCGAGGAAACTTATCAGCGGGGAATATCTCGATGAAGGAAATATTGCAGATGATGAATGATCCGGTGAATATGGTCGACGCTAGAAGGGTAAATGGAAAGGAATCACGTGGATCGAGGCGCCCAGACGTTCAAGCGAGCGTGCAGGCAAACGCTTTGATGCTTCACGCCTTCCAATCGCTGTCTCTCTTACGGATGAATTAATCTAATGAAATTGGAATATCGACGTTGATGATTGATGAATCGAGAAATCCGAGTCCGCTACCACCATGTCTCAAGCCAATTGATAGCTTCTCTCCAATGGCACGAACAAACACCGTCTATGTTTGTACAGTATAGTATAATCATAATGAATTAACGGGGAAACGAAGTGGAATCGATCCCATGAAGACCATTAGAAATGAAAATATTTTATTCTCCTTACGTCCGACAAATCGGTCTGACAGCTCACTCCGACGATCTCTCCTCCTTATTTACACTTCTGGCCTGAATATTTCGGACCCTATCGCGAATTCTCACTACTTCGTATTTCTCGGCCATTGAGAGCAGCCAAATCGACGAATACATAAGTGGATCCACTTGATCGGATGCGTCTTTGAGAGTCTCCTCGAACTCTAATTGCACATCGTCATCACCTTTAATCTCTGTTCTCACTCCATTCAAAGCCTTCACCATTAGATTCGTCGTTGATTTGTCTTTCATCAGGGCAATACCGAAACTCGACATAATTACCTCTATTATTCCGAGATCAAGATTCACCTAAAATTGATTGTGTCAACAATGTGATGAACTTGGTCATCTAAAATTTAATCTTATGGAGGTTTGGTAATTACCTTGTAACTAACGGAATCGTTGAAATTGTTGAGTCTCTTGTGCATCTTCAGTGCTACAAGCATTTTGGAGTAGGCCTGGATTCTTGAAAAATCGCCACTGATCGTGATGAAATAATTGTCGAAATCAAATTCCGAAATGAGTGGACCGTTGCTAGTCTCAAATCTGAACCATATTTGAGGCTCGCGTCTCCTTTTACGATCGAGATCGTTCCTGATGATCTTAAGGCCGGGAAACATACCAGGTGTATTGTAGATCATGAGTCGGAGGGTATTCTTGAAGCGCTTGTGAATGGAGCCCGAGCGAATGTCAATGTGAGAAGGATCAAAGCCGAATTGACACATTCTTTGACGAATGTGATGAACCTGTCGAGGCAAAAAAATTAGATGGGTTTTTTTTATGTTTGGATTTATTTTCTCGTCAAGTGTCATGTTGATCTGAGAATAAAAGGTTCACGAGTTGACTGACCTGATAGTAAGTTTTCTTTGGTCGTATAGCACCGAGGCCATTATCGTCGAGGAATTTAATCGCCTCAAGATTAGGCTGAAGCGTGTCGTTCTTCGTCTGTGGCTGGGCCGAGCAGTGATAAGTCTTCGTAACCGGATCCTCGTACTCGTTTATCTCCCATTGATCAAAGTCCTCGGACATGTCGATCTGAAGACTCGCTGCGGTTACGGACACGTCCGTATAGTCTTCCGTGTCGCTCTCACCCCGGCATCCTACATATCCATAGAGCAGCCACCAAAGGCGATTGAAAAAAAAAGAACAAAAAAAAAAAACAAGATTGTCGTGAGCATAGATTTTTATCCTTGCTCAGAGAATGAAGGATAGAGAAAGAAAAACGGACAGAGAGAAGTGGAAAAAAGTGAGTGGCTTGAGTGATGATTAATCATCTTCTGGATCCAGGTGCAGGCGCCGGGAGAATAAATAAGTTGAAGACACGTGTTATTTCCAAGAGATTTGTATAATGCCCGCTTTTATCAATTGTCAGAGTGATCCTGAATCGCAGTGCCTTCCAATTTTCGTAATGTTCTGTTTACAGATGTCAACGCAGTAATAAATTGTAACGAAATATAAATCTTGGAAAAATGGAAAGAAATCAAAAATTGTGCTCTGTTTTTGTTTTTCATTTATTTGTTAAAGAATCATAATAATGCTTCAAAAACATCATTGCTAATAAGGAATGGAAGCAATGTTCATTCATTTAATTTCCATCACGTATCCATCCTACGCATTGAAGTGGGCATTAAGTTACACATCAGTCATTTAATTGGCTAATGAAATAATAATCAATTGACCTTACTAAGAGATACTTTATAATTAAGAGCTGACCGGAAAAAGCATCAGTCCATTGGCTTCGGAAGCCGTTTTCCTCCTTTTTTGTTGACATAAACATCAGCTCCGATGTAGAAACGATCGACACTTTCTTGGATGATGTGAGCGACGATGCCGTCCCATGGCCCTTTGAGGAAGTGTTTGACGAACTTTTCGGCAGTTCGTCCTGCAGTTTTACCTGCAGGAGTTCGAGCGGTGACGTTTATACCGCCATTCGAGTGATTGTGTATATTTTTACGGACGTTGGTGATCCCCTTGTCGATCTCTTTCGCAGCAATGTCAACAACCATGAGCACTTGTTCACCGAGCATTGTGAAGTAGTCCTTGTTTCTTGCATCATTACTGGCCCCGCTGGACTTGCTCGCACCGCTTCCTATAATCGTCAAAATCCGAGGGAGATCATGCTTTTTTTTTTTTTTAATGTTGCAGGTGGCAAGCGTTTACGTCATAAACAAGTTTGGACGAGTCATACCATTTCCTCTCAGTGACCTGGAACCGAAGCCCGATTGCTTAGGGTATGCGCTATGAATTGGTGAATCTCCCGAAAAATTGGAAATTCTCACGAAACCCTCCGCGGCCTGAGGCTTTGTTTTATCTGACCGAAAACTTCTCCTTGAATTGCGGTAATTGTCGACGTCATCATCTACAGCTGAAATGATAGAACTTGGACACCTGCACTACACAGGTTATGTTTCTCGTGGCCTACCATTCTAATCACACCGTAACCGTCAGAAATTTAACATATTTTCACTGTGCTACTGTATCTCTGAGTGCGTATGCGTGTAGTATGTTGTATTCCTTGTTGTTCTTCTTCTTCATTTTGTAGTTACTTTTTCAATAGTTTCTCAGGTTAATGGAAGTCTTACAATAATCGGGCGACTCGGTGGCGGTGATCGGGCCGAAGGAGCAAGAAGCCAGAATAAGAAGAGTCGCAGCACCGAGGCAAGCTATTATCGGCGAGCCCATTGTCTTGTCTCCGGGATCGAACGACGATCGAAGGAACTGTCGCAAAGCGACTCTCGGCATCACCGCTTATAACGCGCCGTTAACAAGCGTAGAGGCTATTAAAGCGCTCGTAAAGTCTATCTTGCTCGATGTCCCTCCCTCTTTCTTCTTTCCTTTTTTCCTTCCCTTCCTTCCTCTAACCGTGCCGAGACGCAGCGAATTCGACGTGGATAATCGCCCATCGAATAAGAGCTTTTCTCGATCAATGAGGAAGGCTCAAGATAAAAGAACGAGTGAAACCAAAGATTGCCCGTAACTAAACTTATATGTACGCTTTCCGCGCTCTTCTAGTTGAAACTTCGTTCACCCTCCCAGCGCGATCCCCCTCACTCGGGCTTTGAAATTGTTGTCCACACTTTGAAACCTGATGTTTCTTTACAAATAAACCGGAGACCACTGTGTCTTTCAATATTTACTATTAACAAAATAACTTTTATTCATTTTCCCGCTAGATAAGGAGTATACGAGCATTTGTCCTCCAACAACAAACTCGATCAATTTTATATTATTCGTTCGTGAAATTGATTTTCATGCCACAGCGGAATATTTTGTCCAACAACATCTACAACTCGGTGTTAGAAGTTGATCACTTCAGCGGATCATTTATTTTTCTCATTTCGAGCTGTACTGCAAAATGCCTGACGTACTATATGCTCGTCAATATTTCCTTACAGTCATTCAATAAGCCGATAAGACCGACCTTGTCCGGCCTCCGTATATCAAACTGAGAATATGGAGATTCTTCAGGCCGCGTCATTATTTTCTGTTACATTTTCCGAAGGGTCAGGAAATTTAAAAATAGTGGTAAAAGGAGTAGTAGTAGTAGCGGAGTTTTCCATGCACACCCTTCTCGGGTTTTTAAATGTTTCAAATTTTCCACATATTTGTATTATTCCACAATTTTTATTCCACACTTTCACTCCATGAAGTAGTTTTTGATTACACTTAGGAAAATTCCAATGGTGACGGCGGGAATCGCGACTCACGCCCAGACTCATAGGGTGTGAACCGGGATTGTCGTTTTTGGTAATGAATGCTCGTAAATTAGAAGTTCTCGGCGATTGACCTTCTTGCCACGAATGCGGTTAGAAAAGTAGAGTCGTACTCTCGAACCAAGCGTTTGCATTGCGAGCTACCGGTAATTATGAATGGTTACTTAGTTACTAATAAATTTCCTACAAAAGGGGAATCGTAGATTAAATGAAAGGTTCAAAGAGTGCGAGAAAGGTGATGTGAGTTGCGAGAAGCGATCTCGTGTTCTCGATCAAGAGCTTGAAGTCCCAGAACTGTGTACCGATGATAGAACTCGCCAGGCGTTAGTCAAGGCTCTTGGCCAGTTCCGTGGTTCGTGCCGGAATGTTACTATGTGGCTGGGCTCTTCGGTAGGAAAAGATTCGTCCATCGGTGGTACGGTTTTCTCGCTTCTTTCTCTCTGTTTCCTTCTCTTTCTCTCAGTCTTACTCGAGTTCCTCGGATTGGAAACGGAACACGAAAGGCGCGTGTGTATTCAACACGCTAAGGGATTTTGCATTGGGATCAGGGAATTCGATCGGCACAGGAGAATAAGTGTTGGACATTGGGTAGTGTATGTCTGCAAGAGAATATCACGCCTCACGGCTACTTCTCCTCTTCACGCGAGGCTTTTCTCGTGTGGACCAAAATGCGCGCTGAGTCCTCGAGCGAGTGATCTTCGACCTCCACATTAGTGGCAAATTATGGGTCATAGGAAATGCCTTTTTGGTACATGTGATCAAACGAAGTTCGCTAAACCCATCTAGGGTGGATGTGACTCAAAAAAAAACAGGTGGAATGTGGCAAACAAGTATTTTCTTTATATTTGAATTACAACCAGATTATCATACAATGATCAATATTAAGCCTGGACGTGTAGAACTTTTCTAATGGGTACTATCTTCTAGCTGCGAACTCTTGAGCTTCACTGCGAAACGATTTAACAAAGGAATTGATTTAGTTGCTTGTGGAATTTTTCCCGATTGAGGGAGTCGTTTTGTTGGACGTGCTTGAGCCTGGAGATTCCGGATGTTTATCCGTTTTAGCCGTAGGTGAAGATCCAGCCAGTTTGCCCTTTGAAGTGGTTGCAGGTTTGGTCACCCCTTCATCACGAAGTCGTCCAATAGTACCGCTACCACTTCGTCTAGGATGACCATCTCCGATTGTTTCAGCGTATTCTGAATCACGCACTGGACTATTCCCTCTCAGTGCTTCGTCGATGAAATAGATGAGATTCATGAGGAAGGGATCACCCAAGAATATTAATTGCAGACTCAAACCGCTTTTCATCAATTCTGCCTCCACCAATATCGTCTCGGCGATGTACCTACGCCAACATTCGTCTTCCATTATATCAGAGGGTTTCTCATAACGCGGACATGTTCTCTCCACAGGAGGAGCGTTGATCGAATGATAGATTTTCTCCAATCTGTCTTTGTGTTCGATGATAGAAGATGATTGCCATTTTTCGATGAATTGTCGAGCCCACGGATAATCAGAAAGAGGAACGTTTAAGAGACCACGTCCGATTTGCCCATGGATCAGGGAAGTCAAAAACTTTGATTTACGATAGGAAGCCATCACGGCCTTCATTAAGTTATCCTCCGTTTTCCTCCATTCACGGGCACGATTACATTGTAGAATATCGGGACCAACCATATTTATTCCTGTTTGCATGAGTTTCGAGATCTTAATCGAAAAAATTTTCAAACACGTATGCAAATGGTTGGTACCAATCCATTTTTCGAACGGGCCAGTTTCTAGAATTGCTCTCAACTCATTAGCGCAGCGGACATTGGCCATGCGCAAATCGTAGATCTCGTTCTTGGCGAGCACTTCCAAATTCGTTTCGTGTCTTCGGATATCGGCCGGAGTCCGTCTTTTCGCGAGCACACTCTTAACGGCATAGAGTAAATTGAGGAATAAAGGTCTGCCTCCGATAAATTCGTACTCCAAAGTAGTGCTGTCTTCTTGAAGCAGATACTCGACAATGGCCAGGTTGACCAGAATTTTGTTCAAACATATGTCACCTTCGGGGTCCCCAACTGCATTCAGAGTAGTCTTTGACGGATTACAAATATCTAGGAAACTCGGAGCTCGTTCCAGAATCTTTTTCAGTCTCGTTGAGGTGTCCCGGATCTTAGAGCTCTTCCAGGCTCGGAACATGGCCCTTGCCAATGCGAGATCTTTTAACTTCATCCAATTATCCATCAAACCATCATTGAGGTTTGATTCGATGATCCCTTTAGCACGAGTAACGATCCGTTGAGCTCTCATCACATCATGGAAATACTTGAATAACTGAGGGAAGCCATTGAGCCATACTATCTGGAAGTCTGGCTCAGGATGGATGACCAGTCGTTGAAGACATGCTGGGTAACGACGTTGCGGATGCGCGGAATATAGTCTCGCAGAATGGTTCGAGTAATAATCGAAAGCAATCCTGAAGCAACTGGCGAGGACGGGCTTCTGAAGCTCAAAAGCCATAGTGTAAAGTCTGGCACTGTCATAACCTCCGGGTCTTTCTCCTCCTACACTACATCGTCTCAGCACGAGTTCGTCGTCCAATCCAGAGACTATTTCATCTCTAGCCCGTGGTCCAAAGTATTTGCACAGCTCACGAAACACCGCTCCACTTATCAGCAATTCCTTTCTACGCTCCGGAGCTCTTCGACAATTCGTTTCGAATGGTCTCCCGTTGCTTTCAGTCAGATAACTTTTACCTTTCGATGAAAAGCCTGTCGTGCCTGACGTGAATTTATCACCGCATTTTTTAGGCCTTGTCGCGTCGTCATTTCGGTCCTCCAACCTTTCATCCGATTCCATCAAACTCTCGAAATCCACAGGGTCTCGGGAGTAGTCACCATCACTGGATTCCGCCGTTAAATCTTCTATGGAGCGATGTGCTTTTTCAGAGCATTGTGTCTTCGAGTCCTCAACAAGAACCAGTATAACTATGATGAAAATACTTTTTCCAAGCATGTCGAGAACAATGTACTTTCCATTTACATGTTCCATCAGATCTGGACCAGCCATCTTTATAACTTTCCATAGTGAAGACCGGCCCAATGAGAGGACTACTGCGGAAAATGCAATACCATGGTTTTCTTACCCTCACGACGCGGAACGACGAATAAGAAAAACACGACAAAACAAACACCGCTCCGTTTTCTTCTGAACACGATCCGCGATAAATTGCAAGTTCACGGTTAAACAAAATGATCAACAAGCGCCTCCATCTTGCGTCAAAATATAATTAATCCGGGAATTCAATACTATGTGTCTTACCGTTTACGATCAGCAAAAGTCCAAGCATAAATACAGTCAGTTCCATTCCGCTGATGACGCTGCAACAGTTTTAACGGTATCGTCTATTGTTAATGCAGTTGTTGTACCTTTGATTCAGATTGGCAATTAAAGATAATGCGATTGCGGATGTTGGATCGGTCTGATGCTGGGATTGACGTGAATTAATTGCATGCAGGGTTGTTGCAATGTTAGGAATCAAAGGGGTAGTACTAAGTCTTAGCTATAAATGATGACCACGTCCGATCGATAACTGGACCGTTGAGAGGAGGGGCAAAATATTTGCTGGTGATGTCTCAAGGGAGCCCAAACCAAGCGGTCGACGAATGGAGTATCGTAAGCCAAGGGGAACATGTACATGGAAGAGGTATTTTGGATGACGCCCAATCCCTTCTCCATTTTTCCGATAAGATATTAACCACAACGTCGCGTAATCTACTTTACTGACTCATATAACTAAGTCGATAAGATATCGACTGAGATAACGGAGAACTGTATATCGCGCGAGGACGCGATGAATCGATCAACTGCCGAGCTGAGGCGCCAGTAGTCGGTACTTCCTCTTTACCACTTGCTATCGAATTCTGCGAGGTAAAAAAACTGCCGATAAAGTAGATCACCGGTGAAATGAAAAGGAATGCAAGACTAGGCAATGTCGAGTGAATATAGTGAAACGCAGTACAGAGACAGTACCGGCACTAGTGCGATGGCTGGTTTATCGCACATGGCATATACTTGTTGCTTCATTCCCTTGAGGCAACCCTCAAACAGGAACATGTTACGTGACCACTTGTTCATCGATAATTAGTACTCAAGTAAGCATGCACTTTTATTCCAACTTAGTTGGTACTTATCTAGGAAAAGTCTTTGGATTCCAAGAAGTAAGATTACCACACGAAGATTGAACGGAATCTTTGCTGAGATGGAACGGATGACTCGAGTGGTAGGCAATGATGGATTCGAGAGGAGGTTTTTTAATAATTTCATTGGGAGCATCAGGTAAATCCTGGAGATGCTTCAACTGTGGGGGCGACAGTGATTTCTAAACCAGTCCAGAGTCGGTAGCAGAAGTGAGGCTTCGCTACAAAATAGCATCTTCGCTCGGATCGCGATGGATTTACTCGATAGTTAGACTGATGTAGTTTATAAGCCTGTAAAGGTAAGATTGTGAATAGCGGTGAGTTGGACACAGTGCATATGGCATGTATGTGCGCAGCGCCAATTACGTACGTGACGGGCATTCCCTGCGATGTGTTTCACGCTAATTATAATAGAATCGCTTAATCACTGGCAGCGAGGTATAGGGAGGGAAGGAGCAGGGGGAGAAGATGAAGAAAAAGGAGCAAGAGGGGCAGGGGGAGGGGGATTTAAACTTCCAGTCGCGGCGGTCGGTCTTGCGAGAGTATTGACTGGAAAAAGTACAGAAAGAGAGAGAGAGAGAGAAAGGAGGTAAGATTACGTAGAGGAGAAGGAGATCCATGAGATCGAGCTAGAGGCCGTTCAACGGCCCCAAAGGACGGGACCACTACAAAGCGGACGAAGAGTGGGGAAGGCGATTCATTCCTTGTTGCAACCTTCTCTCCCTCTCTCCAACTTGTTTCCAACGTGCTCTGGCTCGACTCACCAGAGTACACTCACTGGAGAGTGTTTAACAAATGTAACAAGTGGCTAGAGAGTGTCAGAGGAGGTGAGGGGGGCTATGCGAATGCTGGAAATCATGGGTGAAGGGCTAACTCCTGTTCTAATAATAATCTATCGACTCTCGCGAAGCGTGACTTTGGAATTTTCGTTTTGGCTCTCTCCTTTCTGTCTGTCCCCTTTCGCCCTCCCCTCTCTCTCTCTCTCTTCAGTGCTTTTTCCACTGTTCCTTTTTTTCCTGCGTATTTTATTGCCCTCTCTTTTTATCTAACTTTATAGAGGTTTGGGGACAATGGAACGGAAGCCTTTCGAAGGGATACATTCGCGTGCACCAAGATTAACGGGACCGAAAAGACTTTTTATGTTCCCGCGGACTTTCATACATAGAAGCCTGCGTTAAAAATCACACAATCACTTTTTTCACTTTTTCCCATGTACATATATACAGCTCCATGCATATCCGAAGGTAAAGCATTTAAAGTGGTCCTTCTTCGTTTCTTTGCTGAAACAGATCAAGAGAAAGTGTTTGTTCGATCCGCTCGAAACACCGACACACAAACCCAACACCAACTATGCTCTTCATGTTAATGTACGAGTGATACCAACGGTAAGAGGTCCATTATTCGTGACCGGATGTACATCGCATTTAATATACACACAAGCACCAGAGGGCCCCTCACTTATCCATCCCAACCTCATGCCTCGGCACCGTTTAAACGTGAGAATCCAGACACTTCGATTCAAAAAAATTAGTCTCAGCTTTTCAGTTGAATTTATTTATTTATACTTTCAAAGTTCCCTGCACCAAAGTTCATTTTATAAATCACTGATATTTCATAATATTATATATAATAATATATTATATTATGATATTATATAATATAATATAATATATTTATAATATAATATAATATAATATAATATAAAATATATAATGTGATTTAATTTCAATTAATAATTAAGATAAAAAGAATTATATTATATCATACATTATATACATTATATAATTTATCATACATAAATATATTGTTATATAAATCACTGATTGGTATTTTCTGGAATGGAATTGCTAATTATTTTTCACTTGATAAAATACGTTTCTCATGATATCCACATGTTATTCCGAGATCTTTATTAAGATATGATTTTAACAAGGACTCGAAAGGGAGCGAACAGTAAAAAAATTGACGAGACATTGTTTCGAATTTCGTTTAATCTCTGAAAATCTTTCGGAACTTGAATGCACAGGCTTCTCAAAAAATGTTTGATTTTTGTCTTATCTCAATCCTGATTGACGTGCCTCCGTGAGTGCTTTTACCTTTTTGTGGCTTTCGAGGAGGGCTCTGGATGTAATTGAAGCCGCGAGAATAAAAAAAAATGGCGCGATATGCCGAGTTGGAAGGTTGCTGGTAAGTTGGCATGCTTTTCTTTCGTGGGCAAAACCACGATGAAGACCACACGAAAAGGACAACGGGGAAGGGCAGGGGGAACAAGGCAAAGAACCAATGAACGCTCAAAATCGCATCGTACTGGGTTACATCAAAGTCTTTACTGAAAGCCGTCCGGTACACGCGATCCTTATTACAAGTGGGAGCGAGCCAAGACTTTCTTAATTAAGGTACACCACACTGCATTACTCCACTACAGCATGACTCATGGGAATATAACGATACGAAAAAAAAATTGCAAATCCTCAGTCAGTTTTGCTTACGTTTGCCCTCAATTCTACTTGCCCGTTCTTCGTTATTCGATCACCCAAATTTATAAGGAAACCATACAGCTATACCTCACAGACTCTGAACAACAATTCCTCAACTTCAAATTTTACTTTTGTCAACACACTCAAGTAGAGCGAAAGGAACTGCAGGAAAATTTGTCTACCTCCCCGGAACAAAACTCATCCCTCCGCAGATCGTCAAGTGAAAATTCGAAATAAATAAAAGGAAAAAAATGATGAAAAAATTCATGAAATAAAATTTTTTTAAAAAGTATATCGTGATTCCGAACAAATTTGTCGCCTTTCTGAAAAAATGCATCCATCCGAATTACAAAAAATACGGCAAATATTCCTCCAACTGCTTTTTTAAATTTTTGTAATTTTTTGTCTTCTGAATCTCTACTTTTTCTATATTTTTTCATCTTTTCAATCATTAATATTTAATTAATTTAATCTTTCAATATTTAGACTCGCAGGCAGTGATCAGGGCCAAAAGCTCGCTGCTGGATCGAGAAAATTGAGTCATCACTTTCCAACTGAGGCTGCAATTTTTTAATAGTTGGCGTTTCTTTTTTTTTTTGTTTGTTTTTTCTACTTTTTAGACACTAGCAGAGATTTCTCCATCGAGGATGAATAATAGTGCCAGCTTCACAGTGTTATATACTACGCTGCCTGTCTGAATCTACAATCTCGATATCACGCAATTGAATTGTAGAATTACGAGGCACCGAGTGGACGTAATATTGGGACATAATACAACCTGAGCCAACACGTCACTCGGGAAAGTTGAGTCGTTATGCAAACCAAAAATTTATTGTGTCGTCTTTTTCAAATTTTTATTGAAACAAACGTGTCGAAATAAAAAAATTATCGCTTCGGAGACTGTCAAGAAAAATGATTTGGCTTTGAATCTTTTTCCCTAAATACTGAATGTTTATTTATTTTCCATTTCAATAAATAAACTTAAAAGTTTCAGGATCATCGAAGCCCCGACATTTTCGACACTTCGGAAAATTCCACTGTCACTTTTTCCAGGCTACCGATCGTCGACGCTTCGACCAATCGACGCTTCGAGTGAAATCGACCTGTTTTTTTACCACGAAGAAGAAAGTAATGGGAATCAATTCTCCGCACAGACGTTGATTCTTAATGACTCGCCGAAGACGTGGAAAATACTTATAAAAGTTGCAAATAAAAGTTTCTGCCTATTGAGTGAAATGCGAGTGCCAAGAGATCGACCAACACCGATGCCAAGTATTGTCCTTTCTGGAGAAAAGTGTTGACGCCTGTTACCTGTGAGAAATTTATTTTTCAGCGACCGTTTTTTTTTTTTATTCTCTCCGATACTTCAAGGAGAATCAAAAAAATCGATAAAGCAATTATACCGATAAAAAATTCATTAGTACGCAATGGAAAATGAGATAAAAAAAAAAATTAGGTCATTTCTTCGTCCTCTCGTCTTTTCCACCTTGTAAACTTCACTCGACTGCATACATGGGAAATCGTGTTCACCATAAACTAGTCTAGCATACCGATCGACTTACCGTTACTTATACAATCTTCTTTTCATCTCCTTCTTTTTCCCCATCGACTTGACGTCAACACAGTATTTACGAGCCTCAAACTGATATTAGAGTAGGCGACAAGGAAAAAACGATCGATGCATATTTAAGCAACTAGTTCGGAAAATATAAGCTCCAAGAATTATAAATTAAATCCCATATATTTTCACATTCTATCTAATTAATTGAAGAGACTGACTACGTACGACAATGAAATATAAAAATTCAATCAAATTTGCTGAAAATGTTCTTTAGCATTTAGAATTTTTTTTTTTTAATCATTTTTTTAGTATTTTTTTTTAATATTTATGGATTTTTCGTGAATAATATTCATGACAATTAAGAAGGTTGGCTACATACGACAATATAATATCAGAAGTAAGAAATTTGGTGACAATGTTTGGTGACATTGTTCAAAAAAATGTGCAACATTTTATGAAAACGAATAAACATTCTTGATGAATCTTGGCAATTTTAAACATTCGTGATCTCTCATTATTCTTAGTGAGGCTGTAATTTTTAATAACGTGCAATTCGTCCACCTACATGGAGTCCAATTTGAATAAATGTGGGAATTTTTTTTTTTTTACGTTTCGATCCTCCCGAAGCTTGATAGAAAAAAATCTATTTCAACGAGATAATATTCGTAATACGGTTGGGAATAAATAAATGGAATACGAGAAAATGAGAGAAGTTAAAAAATGGGTTTGGAGGAACAGGACATCTGTATGATTGATGAGCCACGTTTGATTGGTCACTCGCCAGTTCTCCTGAGGTTAAATGTCTTCATGATGCACGACGTGGATCTCTGGCATTAAAAGATATAATTGTGGGCTTTTATTTATTTGTGATAAATGTCAGCTATCCATCGGGTCTGTTTGAAGCGAAAATAATTTGTGATCGACGAGTGATTTTACGATAAAATAATGAAAACTATAGAGAGGCAGAAAATTTGAAAAAAAAAAATGTAAAATTTTTTTTTTTATGGCTCAAAAGAAAATCTCGGAAAAATTCAGGACTAGGTCGTTTTTTAGACTTCAGATGTTCATTAAGCCACCTCTTGGCTCAACACAGAACGGGACAATCCTCCGTTGAGGTCGTAGGCTATAAAAAAAAGAAAAAAATAAACGGATAATGGTTGAAGTTTTACCGCGAGTCAGCCCATCGATTATTAAATTCCTGTGGTGTTCTCTCGAGAGAACTCTATTCGTGTTAGACTTTCTAGCGTGTCTTTTGCGGCGCGCGACAGCTCACAGATTTAGCACGCTCCCGGCGAATCTCCTTTATTTTCTTCCTTCGTTATTACTCCTTTGAGCATTGCACTTTTTTTTTCTCAGTCTTCGATAACCAAGTCGTTTCGAAAGAGTCGACGACGCTCAGAAATTAAAAAACAATCAATTTGCAAAAATTTTTTTTTAAATTTTTACCAATTCTGTATTTTTTTTTCAAAAAAATAGGAAACGCGGAATTGGGATGAAAAAGTGTCTCGTAGCGACTCTGACGCACGTCAATCTGAGTCTCTCTTGTCGCTCAGGTCCTTTTTCCTTCGGTTGCTTTCAACCTCGTTGAAAGTTTCTCGTCGCCCGTTCGTTTTTTTCTTTTTCCGAGCCAGTACGATTCGATCGCCAGCACCAAAGATCGACGGTCGTGGTGAAAAGAATGGACGAAAAATGTTGGGAAGGGACGCGGTCGTTCATCGACGATTCCGCAATCGATACTCTCATTCTCTCATCTTGCCAAAAAGCTCATTGCTGTGGTTTTGCTCATGCTTTTCGACACGCTGGTTATAAAATGCAAGAAAAAAAATAATAATTCACGCAAGATTTTTAAACGTTTTTGAAAAGCAATGAAAAATTCATTCTTGAAGAAATTTATGAACAAATTGGTCCAGGACGAGGTTCCGCACAATCGGGCAACTTTCCTGAACGTTCCATCGGCAATAGATTTTGGCAACTTTTCTAGGAAGTATCGAGGAACTTATACGCAATATTCAACGAAATTTGCAGAAATCAATGCGGTTGGACAATTTTTCAAAGATCTGACATTTTCTTAAAATTCGAAAAATCATAAAGTTTGAACCGTTCGACCAATATTCCCCAAATTCAATACCAACCTTCCTATTATGATAATCTATTGATTGAAAAAAATGAGCACTAAATCTGATAATTTGCAGAAATAAGAGCATCGACTTTTTTTGAAAATTTCGAAATGCTGTAAAATTCGTATTTTTTTAACAATTCTAACAAGATTCTCAGAGAATGAAGAGGATGTATGGATTAACATCTGTGCAAAAGGTGAGCCCTGTAACTCAAACCGTTCTCGAGTTATGAACGTTTGAATTTTACAGTCCCATACATACCCCCACACACATCCGGACATTTTTTCTAGATATGATTTTCCGACGTTTCGGGACATTTCAAGCAAATTGACATTGAAATCTGGAAGAAAAAAAAAAGTTTCACCCTCACATAGCTTCCTTTATGAAAAAGCAAAAAAGATCGAAATCACACAACGCAGGTTTGGAAAAATCTATGAAGGAAAGAAATTGCCTGAACCATCCGGAATGCGAAATATCGTTGAAGGAAAAATGGCATCAAATGTAAAAAAGTTGCGATATTACGAATTCGTGCTCGCTCCTCCTGGATGCTGGTTATTACCATTACGTGTAGTTCCTCCCACGCTTAGAGACGGCGGGTGAGTTCGTAAAACCGATTTGCACAGCTCGTGCATAAATCCTGATTAATGTCAATCCGTGGATAGAGAATAACCGGTAGAAAACAAGGAGCTCAAATCAGAAAATTCTTGCTCTTTCATTTTTTGGCTTCAACAATTCGCATTAGCATCGAGCTCGCTCGGACATAAATACGCGTTAACACGTCGCGAAATTCCTAACTCAAAGATTTCAGATATCTACGTAATACACACAAACTACACTGGGGATAATAAATGCTTGAGCCTTGTGCAGATTAAACGCAGACACAATACTGCGAGTCATTATACCCCACATTCTGGCTGCACCTTCGCACTGAGATAAATTACGATAGACCTCGAGCATTAAGAAAAAAAAGCTGAGCTTATTCCTCCAAAGATCATGTCCCATCAAGAATTTCGAATTAACGGCAAAAGTAACGGAAAAACGTTACAAGCTCCGACTCTGTAACAAGCTGAGCCACTCAAGAGTTTATCAGTGAAAACAGATTCTATCACGATCCTCGTTGTACGAGAAAAAATGAAGTTTGTATCGTTGGAATCCAACGGAAAATATTTTATCGAATGACCTTTTTCTTTATATTTTTACAATCACCTCAATATTTCTTTGACGTTCGATATTTCATTTGCAAAAATTGTCATAGACTTAATTCATTGCAACGAAGAATATTTAACTCATTTACTGTTTAAATTTTTTTTTTTTAAATCACCTCAATATTTCTTTGACATAAAATTTTTCATTTGCAAAAATTGTCTCAGACTGATACTGCAGTTTAATTTTTGGCTGTGCTGTAAAAAAAAAAAAATAATTGATTCATCAACTCCGTTGCATTCCAACAAAAAATACCAAAACCATTGACCTTTTTTTTTATTTTTGAAATCGCCTCAATATTTCTTTGGCATAAAATTTTTTATTTGGAAAAATTATCATGGACCGATATTGCAGTTTGATGTTTGGCTCTGTTTAAAAAAAAAAAATATAATGAATTAATTAATTCCATTGCATTCCAACGAACAATATATAATCTTTGTACCATTTTTTTCAACCGACCGATTTTTCAGACCGACTCTGCAATTTTATTTTTGACTGTGCTTTGAAAAAATATAATAAATTCATGAATTCCGTTGCATTCAAAGCCAAAAATATTGAGCCCATTCAGCATTTTTTTAATTTTTAAAATTGCCTCAAAATTTCTTTGGAATTTGATCGTTCATTTGCAAAAATATTCGTAAATCGATATTGCAGTTTAATTTTTGGCTCTGCTCCCAAAATCGATTAATAAATTCCGTTGCATTCCAACGATGCAAACTGCATTAACATCAATATTTCTGCAATATTTGTTGCAGGCAAGAAATAGCTAAAAAAAATGAGGGCCAAATGCTCGTACGAGGGATAAATAATTCGTGGGGCGAGTGAAAAGAAGTGAAGAGAAGTGAAGAGAAAACGGAAGAAATAGTGAAGAAAAAGGGTATTCGTGGGGGATCTTGACGTTCGTCTATAATCCGCGAGTGTCGCGACGGTTTCTGTACCGGTGACTTCGCAACAGCGCGGGTTTCATAACGCCGCGGGCGAGCAACAAAAGTGTACACAATCGAGATGCATCGACGGAGTGCGGAAAACGCGAATCATGCTAATTCCATAACAATCAGCATTGCCGGACACAATAATTAATGGAAGAAACAAACAATCGATTAAAAATCCTTGAATCGATTAAAATGGCGATAAACTTCGATCCTTAAGGATATGATCGGCGCAGAGGTAAATACGATGCAGTGCAGTTCGTTTAAAAACTCTCAATGACGTAAATCCCTGGAAAATCTTACGAAAACCAGAATTTTCAACAAAATTCAAAAAAGCTCGAAATTCTCTCCGTCTTTTTCTTTTTTTTTTATCATTTCACACTAAAAACTTTTTCCTTATCGCTCTCCTCGACTGTTTACCAACAAACCAAAAGATTTAATTAACGACTCGCAAGATAAAATTTACTGTCAACTTTTTGACGAAGAATTTTCGCTCAATTTTATTTCCCACACTCTGAGCTCAAGTTTTCGTTCCATTTCGTCGTCGTCCTCATTGAGATGGAAGAAATAAATGAACCGTGAGTTTTCTTCACTGATATGTCGAATTGTGTTGTGTTTTTTCGAGAAAAATTTGAGCATTTTTTAGTTTAAAATAAAATTAAAAAAAAAAAAAGGATAATAAGTGCTTCGATATGAAGAGCAAATTTGTTCGGAGAAAAATGGCGATTGAATGAACTTTGGGACTGAGGGCTCAGGGAGATTTGTCTTAAGAGTTTGTAAACATTTGTGAGAGATTATTTACGTTCGTGAAATTTGACGTTTTGTCAAAAACAGTGACGCTGTATGATCAGGAAGCGAGAGGCACAATACCGGTGAGTCAAATGTTTTCCTTTATCGTTGTTTCCATCTTTTCGTAATAATCCTAAGCGAATAGCGATTATTATTCGACGCGATATTGTACTAAGATTTCCTGGCAACGATCGATCATCATTTTCTTCATTATCTCTTTCGTTTTCGGCAACAGATTCGATTGCGAGTTCGATAATCGACTAATAATCGAAATAAACAATGAATTCTTAGCGTTTAAATTTTTTTTCTTAGAAAATCGTTGGATAAATAGTTTTCCACGATTTTCAAGTTTACATCGTTGGAATGCAACGAAATCCTTGTATTTCAGTGTAGGAGCTCAAAAAATTCTTCTCTCCGTTGCCGAAGCTCTTCGTATAAAAAAAACAAAAGAAACGAATTCCGATAATGAACGAAAAACCTGTTCGCAAATGCTTCTCCGATTATGTAATTGCAGAAAACGATAACAAGCACGAGTATAGTTTGCTGGGGAAATAGAACCGTCAGCATTGTTTTTCAAAAACACGTCAAATTTCGACTCGTTCTCGTTATTGAGTAAACATTTTTTTATGACAAAATTTGACTACGAAATTTGTCAAACCGAAATGAAGGAAAAGTCGTCGTTTCCCGATGAGTCGATGAGAAAAATAAAAATGAATAAAAAAAATAAATAAAATTTAAAAATCGAAAAAAAAAATTAAAAAATTAAATAAAATAAAATGATTAAAACGGCCCGGATACGATGTCAAAATCAAATGAGCGGAAAAAATTCACATTCGGCGAGATGAACGTCGACAGCGTTAAATATTAGATGTAAAAAAAAAAGGAGAGCTGTCGAGTCGTTGAGATTCAAGGGAAAAGTGACGGAATCTCGGTGGAGAAAATAAAATAGATTTGGAAGAAATAATACGGAGGAGGAGAAGGGAGTGGGGAGGGTCAGTTGCAAAGTGTTATTTCACGCTCGGAGAGTTACCGCGCGAGCTTTTATTCGATATGTGTATAGATATATATATATGTATTGGGAAAGGTGAGGGCCGAGAGTTTGTCCAGGTTGTGGAAAGGCGTGTGCAACAGATTGAGCATTTCGAGAGTCGTTGAAATATTTGTTTTTTTTTTTTGCGGGTTCTTATCGAGCGCAGAATTTCCATATCTCCGATAATTTCGCGTAGAGATAATTGGCAGCAGCCGGTAAAGGCCGTGCATCAATAATAATCGGGGAAACTGAATTGCATGCCGCTAAATCTACGTCAGATTTTTTTTGGTGCTATTTCAAGTGATTTTTATGATTTTGATGTTTGCATCGTTGGATCGCAACGGAATTCATTAATTTATTCAATTCTGCTTCCTCATAGAGGAAGCCATGTGGAGGGGAATTTTTTTTTTTTTTTCCAGATTTCAATGTCAATGTGCTTAACATGTCCCGAAACGTGGAAAAATCATATCTAGAAGAAATGTCCGGATGTGTGTATGTTATGGGACTGTAAAATTCAAACGTTCATAACTCGAGAACGGTTTGAGCTACAGGGCTCACCTTTTGCACAGATGTTAACCCATACAAGCTCTTCATTCTCTGTGAATCTTGTTGGAATTATTAAAAAAATACGAATTTTACAGTATTTTGGAATTTTCAAAAAAAGTCGACGCTCTTATTTTTGCAAATTCTCAGATTTCGTGCTCATTTTTTTTTAATGAATCGATTATCATAATAAGAAGGTTGGTATTGAATTTGGGGAATACTGGTCGAACGGTTTAAATTTTATAATGTTTCGAATTTTACGAAAATGCGAAATATTTAAAAATCCCCCAACCGCATTCGATTTTCTGAAAGCAGGGCCAAAAATAAATGGTCTATGCAAACTTTTAGCAAATGAAAAATCGAATTAAAAATAAAAAATCGAATTAAAAATGAAAAGTCGAATTAAAAATGAAAAATCGAATTAAAAATGAAGAATCGAATGAAAAATGAAAAATTGATTAGAAAAAAATTTTTAAATTGTGGTTGGATGAAATATTTTTGCTGGACACCGACGATGCAAACTTCAATGTCCCGAATTTTTCTATACTAATTTTAAGCCGCGACTACTTTCCTCGATAGGAATGTATCGTTAATAGGTATAAACACTTAATTAAAACCGCCCTAATGAATGAGCTCGTATGCAAGGATGTTTTTACAGGTGTCGCGGACTGGATTTCAGGTAAAACTTGAAAAGCGAAAAAAATTTAGTCCCGTCGTATAATAATTGAACAACCTGATAACTTTTTTATCAGCAGGTCACGTTTTCTTTTTTCTTTTCTCTCTCATTCTTTCATGAGGAAAAAGAATCAGCATGCGCAAACTCGCGGCCCGCATAAAACACCGTGAAATTAAATTTACCGCATTACAATTAACGACCGCCTTATCTATGTATCTCAAGTGCTCACCTTTTTTTGGCGCTCATTTTCGGACTAACGTATATTTATTCAGTTTCCTGTAACAGCATTTAAAACAGCCGTACAATCGTGGCCAAAAAACATCTCGATTTTGTATGAACCGAATTCCCAACTTCGTGATTATCACGAAAAAAAAAATTCTTTCGTTTTTCTCAATTAATTTAATTATTAATATTATTAATAAATTATTAATATTATCAAAAATTATTAATATTATTAATAAATTATTAATAATTATGAATGATTGAATTAATTAAGTGAAACCGAATTTTTCGAAAAATAAATAACAATACCAATGATAATATTTTTTTATAAATAAAAAATAAATACTTATTGATAATTAATAATAATTAATAACGATAAACAATTATCAACAATTATTAATGATTAAATTAATTAAGCGACACCGAGGAATTTTTTCCAAATGATTATTTCTCTGATAATTAATAATAATTAATTAATTAATTATTGATGAATTAATAATTAATTAAATGGATTTTCTATGCCAAAGGGGAAATAATCTCATGCAGATTTCTCACGAACTGACAATCCTCAAATTTATTCTCAAGATTTGGGTCATTCGAGTGGTTTGAGCAATTATCGAATGTGAGTGACCTTGATCGGGGTCAGTACTTGGTTGGGTGACCGTTTTATTCATCGACCAGCTCGGGTATTACTCTCTGGACGCGAGAGGCACATTTCTTGGTTATTAATGATGCCGACCCGCACCCGAACTCATAAACCGTTTGTATAATCCGAGTTCCGAACCTTCGTGCATGGAAACGTAGTATGAAGTGCAGCATGAGTAGGAAAATGAATCATGTTGAAGTTTGCTTCGTTGGGATGCAACGAAATTCATTATTTCAATATTTTTTTTCGAGGCAAATCCAAAAATTCGCACACAGTGTCCGTCTCTGCAAATATTATTCACAAACGAAAAACTGAATGTGAAAAAAAAAATATCGAACTTGAATATCGTTTTTATCGAATAAAGGGCCTGAAAAAATTCAATGAGAAAATTGAATTGACGAAAAAATTCGGCATTTTTTTTTTTTTTTGAAAAATTTAATCCACCAACCAACTTTTCCCAAGATCACAAAATTTTGATGCCGACTGTACGTTCCTGGATCCGTTTTCCTAGTGTTTTTTTAAAATCCAACACGTGCTCGCTACCGTCCACTTTAATCAAAGTAGTTAGACTCGTTTCTGTTGAATTGAGCAAAGATATGGGCGCGCACAGGCGTGTGAAGAATCGCCAAAAAAGAAAAAGAGCAGTGTCTCCGCGTCGTATCTTTATTTTCGTAGCTACGTATTTTGCACGCCACTGCGACTCAAATTGCTCGGATTTCGTGCAGCAAGAGGGTGGGCTCAAAATGAGAATTCTGTATTAACGTACAACGTCGACGACGACCAGAGACAACGGCTGATGAGATACTATCTCCTTTGGCTCTTTGCGCTCCTGCTGCTTTCTGGCCGAGAGACATTCTCCGGCTTGTATTATTAATGCTTTCACCGTTTATCCAGGTCGTTTATACGCACACAGACTCATACACACACGCTTTATGAGTAGGCGAGGGCTCTCGAGCGCGCGCGGAAGGAACGATAATAAATATCGATATGGACCAACGATATCTATAACGGTCAACTATACTCGAGGCATTTCGATCATATCCACTCCTTTTTTTTTTACAATCGTGAAAAAGACCGGAGGCTCTCTCCACTCGACCGGATGACAGAATTATTAACTGCTTTACGATCTCCTCATCGCGACCGAATTGTTTCACGATCCTTACCAATCTCGATAAATCTCATCTCGTACCTTTCTCCGTCTAAGTTTTCCGCTCTCGAGCAACTCAATTCTCTGCTTCCCTTCTGTCATTTAATTCAATGTTGGAAAAATCGTTTTACTGGATTGCTCTTTGTTTTGGGAGGGGTGAGCGGGGGGGAGAGGGGGGGGGGGAATTCTCCAGGGAGCCTCCTATTTACGTTGGAATTATTAAGGAGCTTCGCTACATACGAAAATATGATAAAAATTGGTGATAATATTCCTTAGCATCAAATACGATGACAATAATTGTTTTTTATATTTTTCTGCTTCATAGTTGTCGAATTATTTGAGTTTACAATATGCAAAGCATGCACCTATGTATATCTGAATCCTATGCTTTGGCATGTAAACTCTAGTGTTCAATAACTCGAAAACTATGTAGAAGAAAAATCCTGAAAAGTTTGTTTATTCATATTTAATACTAAAGAGTGTGCTCACCAAATTTCATCAAATTCTAATCATTTAGAATTTTCTTATGATCATATAGCAACATTTGTTGTGTGCATAGCCAGCTCCCTCAACCTCTTTCGGAATTAAAGATAAGAGAGATTAGGATCGTATGGAATTTGGAGTTTTACATAAATATTCGAGAATTAAAATAAGTCTTGGTCGAAAATTGACTGACAAATTTTATTTACACTTTTTCTGGTCGTTTCTCGGATTCAGTTATTTGTTGGGAGCTCGTGAAACACGAGAGGCAAGCGAACATTAGCAGAGGCGAGGGAAGCTGAGACATTTTCCAGTAAATTTCCCTGGTGACGCTGTGACGTCCTATACTGTGATGAAAGTGACAACATCCGAGGTACGACGTTTGAACTAGGAAATGTTAGAAGTTACGTATGAAGGAAAAAGTTAGTCCACTTTGTTTCGTGAGTTTGTAGCAGTCAACAATATAAATAACTTTATCCAATACCCAGTCAAATTGACTGATATTTCATTTGCCAAATAATTCCAACGAAGAAAGAGTTGACTTTTTTTTTTATTTCATTTTTTATGAAACTTATTTTATTTTTTCCCTATCTATTTATATTTTTATTTATTTTCTATTTCTATTATTCATATTTTTATTCAAATTTTTTTCCACTCCATTTATCAGCAACAATGTTTGTCCATCGAACTACGATTTCGCGATTATATTTATATTTATTACGTGAAAACGAATTTGGCTGTTGGAGAAAAAAAATAAATGTTAAGTTTACGATCAAGTTTCTATTTTCTCGAGAATGATTGCATTAAAATTTCAAATGATGCCAAAAATTTAACACACGAACTGCAATATAAAAAAAAAACAAAATGGATTTTGAATTTTGTGAGTTTTTGTTAAAATCATTAAATGGATGTACCATCGAATGATTCCACTGCACCAAACCGAGTTAATACTGCTCCATGCACGCGCATTGGGAACGTTGGTGGCTCATGGAGCTGAAGCACTATTGAGCTTTGTTTTATAGGCATTAGAGGACTATGGTTCTCGTTTTAACGCCACGATCTCGATCGTTGGTTAAATCGTCCGTCCAACGACCGACTCCGTTCTACATACTCCATTAATAACAATAATGCAAAAAAAAAGAAATAATAAAGGGTCAGAATGTGAGGAGACAAAAATAAATATACAGAACGGTACGAATTAGAACGAATTACAGAACGGAATGAAAAATGTGCGAGAATAAAAATGATAATTGAAACAGCGCTAACGATAATACCAACACGAATAAACTCAATGATGATCGTCCCATCAAAAATGATGATCATCATCAGACAACTCTTATTAAATAGTCAGAACGCATTTGCCGCTCGGTACTTCTCGCCTCATTTACTTCCGAATACATTACCATACGTGAATATGATTTCGAGCAATGTTTTTCTTTTCTTTTAATTACACCAACGATGTTCGTATATTTTATCATTATTTACGTTTTTACGATCCCTTCCCAACCATTTTCCCAGCTACACTGTTTCGAGTTCCTGAGTTCCTAGGCTCCCTCTAGAGTGTAGCCCAGAGCCACTCATTCCTAATGCACTACTGTGTCCTTCCCTACACTTTTTCCGGGACATTATTCCAATTCCTGAGTTCCTGAGCTGCCCACTGCCACTCATTCCTAATGCCCTGCTGTATCGCATTCGCACGAAGGCCCAGGGAAACTGCGGAAAACCTTGGTCGATAAAGGCGATTATATTTTCACTGAATTTCAGTTGGTCAACGCCATCAGAGTCTCAGTGGAAAATGCCTCGTGCTCAGCGATTGATACGCCAGCAGGTGCATGGCTTAGCGGTCACCCAACCAAGTACTGACCTCAGTCTTTGCTGCTTAACTCGAGTGATCGCCGGAGCCACACACCGAGCGCGTGCCCATCGCTGTCGGTAATCGTTCGTTATATAATAGATCGACAATAAGGAGAATATTCGGAAAATATAAAATAGAACGAAGCAGCTGAGTTATCCATCAGAAAGTTATCCATTTCTCGACGTGTGTAACAGGCAACTGATCATGTTGATTCGAGCGCGAGAGAGAAGTCGAGAGAGAAACAGAGAGCGACAAACGAACCGGGAGAGAGAGTCGCGTTCACGCGCAGTGGCATTTAGGAAATGCAAATTCTAAACACCGTTGAAGCATGACATTTCAAGACGAGCTGATAGAGCCAACAAGTTACGCTGCCTGGATAGCTCCGAGCGCCTATATGGATAACTTGCTTATGGCTTAGCCTTCTCTCTTTTCCTCTTTCGCGATCTTTAATCTCTCGTCCTCTTTCTCGCTCTTTGGCATGGCTTGCCTTACCGCCGGCGTTTCGGTGCAGTCGTTTATGCACAAACAGCACCAAATGCAAAAATAAAAATCACCTGTTACTTGACGTTTTTATTGACCACTCAAGAAAATCTATCACTCGACTGATCGAATTTTAGCAAGTGGAAAAATAAAGATATTTCAATTTCGATCATTATTAAAAAACGTTCAAATATTAATATGTGCTACGAAAATTCCATTCAGTCATTCGAATTCGCGGTTCATGATTTCATTGATTGAATTCAATTAATTAATTAAATATAATTATAATGATAATTGAATTAATGAATGAAAATTGAATTGATTGCACACCTGTATATATCTGAATCCTATGCTCTCGAATGTAAACTCTAGTGTTCAATGACTCGAAAACTATATAAAAGAAAAAATCTTAAAAAATTTGAAAATACGTATTTAACACGAAATTTCATCAGATTCTGATTTCTTCGAATTTTCATATTTTTTTAAGGCGCTTGACTACATACAACAATATGATATTTAATAACAGAATTTAATAAAAAAAAAAATTTCTTTCAATTAAAAATTAAAATTACATTTTTTCAATATAACAGAGAAATTAATAAAATTTGGTGATAATATTCGCCAGCATCAAATACAATGACAGAACATTTTGTTCGATATTCCGTCTCCGTAATTGTCCAATTATTTCAATTATTTTTGAGCTATTTATTTTTATTTATTATTTTCCCAATAATTTAAAAGTTATAAAAAATTACCCGGAATTTTCTGAACCAAATAAATAATTAAAATGAGCGGAGACGTTAATGAAATAAACTATTTTAAAATTGAATGGAGTAAAGTGTAATTTGCCAGGGGCTAGGATGGTCTTTTGTATACTCTGGACAAGGGTTCGTTTCGTTTCAATAATTGTCTATGTTTAGAATAAAATTGGAGCCGAATAATTGTTGTACGTGGGCAATGGGCGTATCCGAAGCAACAAAAACCGGTGAGTATATATATATCGAGTGGCATTTAGTTGTCGTCGTGTCGTGAACTGAGTTTATCACCAGCTACGATAGCTTATCGCTCATACGTTGCCCCAAGTGCAGAACTCACGATTGCGAAGACATTGGCAATCGACCAAGGCCAATAGCAACGTCCCACTCCTCAGATGGACCGAACGATGCCACAACATTTTCTCCTAAGAGAAAAATCCAAATTGCGTTTTTTTTTTGCCCTCTCGCTTCACCGTTCCCCACACAATATTCTACACGAGTATAAAATGTGAGTTTGCGCAGTCAGGAAGATGGTGACCTAGGTCCAGTCCATCAGACAAGAATAAACTGATACGGGACTGCGAATTAAAATAATCTGCAAATCCCCGAATCGAATCGAATTATTAATAAAATTAAATTAAATCAAATAAGAAAAATAAGAAAAATAAAATAAAATAAAATAAAATAAAATAAAATAAAATAAAATAAAATAACATTCGCATCTCAAATGGAAAAAAACGTCACGAACGCGAACGTTCTATGTCGTGCGACATGGAACGTGAGACTCTGGTCGCTACAAATGGATTCGCATACAAGTTTGCCCACGCTACTTTGAGTAACATTTTTGAGATGAAAGGAGGGAACGAAAAGGATTACAAAGAAAAAGAAAAAAATTGTTTTTTCTCTCGTGTGATATTTTCTAAGATTAAAAAAAATCAAAATAAAATAAAAAATAAAAAAAAAAAGGTTTCTTCACGCCTCTATCAAGTAATGCTACGATAAATTTTACAGCATTCCATTGCAATTATGCAGTGAAAAGCGTCGAGTACGAAGATCGAGGCGTCGAAGAAAAAAGGGCGTCAAAAGACACGACGACTAAGAAGAATAGATCGTCAATTATCCATGGAAATTTAACTCCATTATGCATCCATGCCTCAAATAATAAACCGCTGATCGTTTGTTATGCCATTCATTTTCCCGGATTACGCATTCAAATGGGAATCGTCCCGGCTGTCTTACTTTGTCTCTCGCCTTCTCACGGAGCCTCCAATAATTTTATTAATAAAGCCTCAAAGCGAATTGACGGGCGCATGCACAATGCGTGTGGGCATTGAACAAATTCTTTGCACTCTCGAAGGATCCTCCAGGTTGATGACTCAAGAGGAAATATTTTCGTTCATTAGTGTCGGAAAATATTCACGAAACTGTACGATTTACTGGAAACGGGAAATTGGAGGAATTTTTTTTTTTATGAATTTTTCAAAAAATCGATTTTTTCTCTCGTTATAGAATTTTTGTTTGGAATAACCCAATTTCGAGTACATAGACCCACGAGGCATTTTTTGCCTTGTCAATTCGAACTTTTATTTTTAATACTTGGCGTCAAGACGCTGCCCCGCGTCTCTAAATAACGTACAGGTGTGTTGCGTTATGGAACATGGGATAATCTATGGTTGGGGCAATATCGGTGAAACCGCTTACGATTCACTTTCCCTCAAAGAGAACTGCACCATCATCAAGAGAGTGCGTAATTTTTTTTTATTTCTCTGGTAAGCTTCTTCATCGTGCTCTCCTGGCAAGGATTGAATCCTTTTCGCATGGTCGTTGATGCACTGAATATTTTCCTGCATATACAATTTCGGGACCGAGCAACGTTGTACAACTTTATCGTTTCGTTCCATTTCCATTTATCGTTTTTTACGCTCGATTAATAAGCCAATCGTCGTGTCTCGCGAGGCGTGTTTATCGATCAACGAATCTCTCACCCGCATCGCAGGAGCCTGTCCCATCAGGACTCACCAAAGAGTGCAAAATGTTGGATTTTAAATCTGGTTAAAGTTTTCTGTCCACGAGGTTCATTATCCATCGAATTACCATTGAAATCTTTGATTTTTTAAAAAACATTTTATTTTATTTGTGGACCGAAATATTTACCGAAAAAAAAAACAAATTTTCAGAATTCCAAAAATAATTTCGTTCCCCAAAATAGAAATGATGATGGGATTTTTAAAAATCCCATTGAGAAATGGTCGTTGAATTGAACTTCGACAAAATTCTAATAAAACTGTATTCCAGGATAACGAGTCCCTTTCGAAAGCTGTTCGAAATAAAATGACGTTGAAAAGTTTTCGCCAAAGTGCGGACCGATTAATTAACTAGATTCGAAATGATTTTTGTGTTCCATTGCCGAATCATTGTTATTCCCATTCGATCACGACGTTCGAATGGATTCGATCCTCACATTTCGAGCTCATTGTGAATTCGTTTGAAATTCACTCGGCCAATTTTTTTTTTTCATTCAAAGAAAATTAAAAACATCGTGCAATTAGATTTTTTAAAATAAATTTAAAAAATTCGAAACTTTGTGCAATGTTTTTTTTTTGTTTTAATCGCAAGAAAAATGCAATTCTATTCTTTTCAATTAAAAGAAAAATCCAAAACTTCGTGCAACTCAATTTCTTTCAATCAAGAAAAATTAAAAACTACGTGTAATTTATGTTTTTTTGAAGAAAAAAAAAAATCATTTTTTTTTTTATGAAAAACAAATTGAAAACTTCGTGCAAGTCCGTCTCGTTCGATGTATTCGCAAGGGAATGTTTTTTGTTGGTCTCAATAGTTACGACAATATGTCTAATAATTAGTGGTTTTTTTTTTGTTTTTTTTTTTTTTTTTTTTTTTTTTTTTTTTTTTTTTTTTTTTTTTTTTTTTTTTTTTTATTTTTTTTTTGTTTTT
>JAPYYS010000739.1:0-39338 GCA_030522525.1 Campopleginae sp. 14b | reverse complement strand
TCAGGTTTAGATATATATGTACGCAGATACTGTTATATATATATATATATATATATATATATATAGATATATATATATGTCTTTATACACATATATACTGATCTGTAGACCTCGAGAAAAGCGACGAGTGATACTAGAGAATGAGTGTATGAGTCTCGTATCCAGATCCATCGTCACCTCGTAACGGGATCGTTTCTTCCAACGGTTACGTCGTATATATCCTTCCCACCCTTTTTCGTCCGAACGTTAAAGCCTCGCTCGTCTCTCTTGTCTCTGGCTTACTCTCTTTTCTCGGTCTTCTTACTATATTCTCGACAGTATTTTCATTTATTCCTCATCACGTGATTTTTTCAATGATTTTTTCAGCACATCTCGATATTTTTCTTCATTTTTTCGTGTTTTTATTTTTATTACATTTAATTTGCTCGTATGTTTTTTTTTTTGGTATTGAAAAACGTAACTTTGTTTTTTTTTTATTGTTGCTTGCTCCTTAATTATTCAAATCCTGAAGAAAAAAAAAGCATTCTATATTTTTTCAGTATTGGTAGAATAAATAACAAGAATGATGGAAAAATGGGTTGTAAATTGGGATGCGATTCTGGGATTGCACAGAAATATGTTGGAAATTAAGGAGATATCTTTCGGTTGCATTCCGATTCTGGGAACGTATATTCCGAGTTAATGCATGGGTGTATATTATTTTGTAGAACGTGTCATGAAACATTTGTGAAAATGAATAGTTCTCGTAGTCAGTTTCATCCCTTAGCTGCTCACATTGCGAAGGAACGCGTTTCCTCGTATATATTTCTCGCTCTCTCTCTCTCTCTCTCCCTCCCGATGTTTATCTCTATCCCTGCCTTTCTTTCTCGCTCCTCCAAGTTGGCGTTTCTCCGTTTGCCCCAACTCTCTGTTTCTCATTCTCTCATTCCCTCTGCATGGGTTTTTGCAACAATTAATTTTCGTTTAGCTTAATTAAATTTCCTGCTCTCGCGTTCGTACTGGCCCAGCAGCGTTGCTTCTGTGACCGCGAGCTCGTCTCTCCTTTTCTCTTTTCCAGCTTCTCCTAGCCTCTCCCTATCAACATTACTATATTCCGAAGCACCAGCTTTCTCTATAGTTTTCTCCCTACTAATTTGTACACATATATACGCACCAAGGAATGAACATTTATTCAACCTACGCGTCGGATTAATTCTTGATGAAATTGATTTGCAAGTTCGAATCCCTCACGTTGCTCATGTGGAGAAAATTTCATCCGATTTCTCATTAAACACGAATAATGATTCCGGTTCCACATTCATAATTGTTTCGGCTGTCATTTCCGAGAAATAACGAAGCAGTAAAAATTCATGCCGCGAACGACGTGGAAAAGTTATTCGTAATTTGAATTCGCAACATATACGATTTTTTTTCTAAATCGATCGCAATAGGAAAATAGCATTTTTATCACTCTCTTCCGTTCGTTACGTCTACTCACGAACGTTTATTTCACCAGAAACTGATCGTTCTCACGAGTACATACTAAACACGCTCTCAGCAATAACGCAGGCCTCTCTTCGCTTCCCGCCGCTTTGCCCCGCGCTCCGAACGTACAGTAACAAAACAAATGATTTTCCTTTAAACGAGAAATTCTTCAAGCCACCTGTGAATTCGTGTGTGGTGAACAGAAACTTTGGCGAGTAAACGAATGCGGAAAATCACCCATGAAATTTACTCGGTATACGAACCGCGGAGAAGGAACTAGGAATTGAAGAGTATAAGAGAATCGAGCGAGATTGATTGAGAGGGAATATCGAAAAATTCACGCATCATTTGGCCGAACGTGGAATTTCATTGCAGTAAATTATCGTATTGTTTCACCCGCAGGATTTTATTTCCTCTGGAATGGTGAAAGTAAGAATTTGACTTTTTTGCGATTTTGAATTGCTGTGGATATGGAAATTATTTAAAAAACGAGGCGTTTGAATTAATCCGTCGGGAAATTAAATGGAAAGATTAGCCGGCCGAGTTCGAGGTCATTTTTCAGGCGTCAGTATATATGGCGCAGTAGAATTTCACAAAATCGTAATATCGATAATCTATTTTTTACTTTCTACCTCAAAAGAGAGTGACGAAAGGGTTTTTTTTCATATGGAGAAAGGAAAGGGTGAAGCAAGTTTGGTGTGAAAAATTCGGGGAGTCAGTGGGTCGAGACCAATAATTGTTGGAGCGTCGAGTTCGGTCAAAGTGGAGAAAAAGAGGGAGTCTCGTCGACGTCGTTTTTCTCCCAGAGTGTAATAAAAAATACGGAGCGATATTTTTTATCCCGGCTTTCGTTCACTTTTTTCTGGGAGGCCTTGAATTTCTCTTTCCACTTTTCCGGCGCGGGTCAGGGGGCGAGGGCAAGGGGCAAGGAGAGGGGCTCGTCATTGCACGCTCGACTTCAATATCGAACCAGTCCAATGTCGACTGATTTACTACGAAAGTCAATCCGCCATGTTGTGGGCTTTTTAGCGAGAGAAATTCATCGAAACGTAAAGGTCGAAGTTTGCAGCCTCTTTTTCCAGAGCAGCGACTTTTAAAACAATTGAAAATCTCACGAAGTCTGAAAAAGTCTCAATAGCTCAAAGGAAAAATCGGAATAGTCGAAAAAAAAATGGTTTTTCACTAAATTCAACTTTTATTGCTCGCGCTCCACTTTCGTGATCAGCAGCTGAGAAACCTGTGCAGCCAAACTATCAAGCTCGAAGGCGTATGCCTCAAGCGGTTGATGGCACCGAAATTAAACAAATTTCCCATTAAGCAAGAATCGCTAATGCAAATCTTGCGGTATAGAGCAAGGAAAAAAGTTCTACCCAACAAAGTGACTGTTTCAGAGGACTCAGTTAACTGGGAATTTGGAAAATTTGTGAAATTTTCGTTAATGGTGCGAGCCCATTTCCCATCGGCGGATTTAGCCGCGTTAAACTTTTTAGTAGTTGAGACACTGTCACGTCACTTTACGTTCATATATAAATATATACACCCGTATATGTATGCAGATAAACACATATATACATATATAATATATATGTATATATAATGGTCGAGAGCTACTGCGAGAGAATGCTTTCAGGAAACTTTCCGGCTCACCGCGTTCAACCGCTCGAAAGAGGATCAGGGCGTTCGCTACTACTCTGCGAATCCCTTTTTCTCTCGGTCCTCGGCGTCCCCTCCCCTTCTCTAGACGCCACTCGCCTTACTACCCGTAACTCCGTTAGAGAACTGACGGGGAAATGGATACCTCGAGTGGGAAGAGTGACGTGAATCTCGCGCGATCTACGATTCGTCGACGAAAAAAAATCACAATAATCATGGAGGTAACTCGCTTCTGGGAGGAGTGCAGTAATGATTTAATCGAGGAAAGAATCACGCGCTGTGCTGCGGATGAAAAGTGAGCCAGTAAAATTTTCTAGGACCAAGCGAGCTTCGACCTGATTAATTTGTCGTAAAGTTTCACGGGAGAAATAAATTTAAGCGAATATCCTTGTAGCTCTCTAAGACGGAACGGAAGATCCTTTTCTTTCTTCTCAGTCCGTCTGTCTGTGTCCCTCCATCTCTCTTGCTCTCTGCTCACTCTCTATGTCTCTCTACGTCTCTCGTCCTATGTAGGGCAATCATTTCTAATTGGAAAAAGTCTCCAGCGAGAGATAAAATAAAGAGTATCTCTTGCACATTATATTCAGTCTTGGAAGTCTCTGTTGGCCCGTCATTCAGACGCGCGCGTCTGGCTTTTTCTTTCATTTTTATTTGCCCCTTTTTTACTTTTCCTCTCGTCGCCGTTACAGTCTCGATGTCAAAGAAATCCGGCCGGGTATGCAGCGTGCACCTTCGACATTTTCTAATAAAGGATCTGCGCGAGAGGATTCGCTGAAAAAAATATATATACTTGGATTTACCAGCCAACGAGAAAATCTTTTTTTATTTCCTTTTTCCTTTTACTTGGTCTTTTCCGGCTACCCATATCTTCTTATCAGAAATTCCGGAGGGAGAAAAATCTCTTTGGTGCAAATTCCGAACGCTAAAAAATAAATTTTCTCAACAAAAATTTGCAACTTTCTATTTTTTTCACGAAAATTAGACCAAAAATTGTTTTCAGCCTCGTGACGTTTCAACTCGTTCCATTCCTCCCTTAATTCGAGCAACTCGTGAGGGACCAAGGCCACGTGTAGGATGCTCTTAATCCCACGCAACTTTAAGCAGCACGTACACACGTGGCAAACTTCATTAACGACGTATACGTTCGACACGATCCTCGACAAACTCTTGTTTGCACAACCAAATAAGCTTCGAATAACCTCGGAACAGTATAAAAGTTAAAATCCTCTTATTTTTCACATTATTTCATCATTTGGTCTCGAAGGTACAGACAAAACAGAGAAATCAAGAGAAACTTTGACTAATTACTAAAAGCGAATAAATCACTTTGTAGATTTTATTTATTTCGTAATTTAGTTGAAAAGTTTGGGTTCTCGTTTCGAGTGCACATTTCTCTCAGCTACTGCTTGTATACGATCTTATTACACGGTCCGTCTCGAGAGTAACTCCTGTTACATTTTCTCCGTTGGACATTTGGGAGTTTCGCGGAGTGAATGAAGCGGCAAGCCTGGATTGAAATTAAAACAAAAGTGTGAGTAACTCGGAAACGCCAAGTTTTCCCACCGCAAAACCGAGAGTGAGACAACGGGAGAGGGAGACAAGAACAAAGACAAAAAGAAAAGAGCGGCATATAAACGCACGAGGAAAAGTTTGCTGTATACACTTTGGTACTTTGGCCTCGAAGCTACCACAGCCGAGTGCACTCAACTGCATGTTTGTGGTAACGAGAGTTTGTTCACGGCTGCGCCTCTTACATCCCTATCGGAACCGCCCTTCTTCCATCCCCGGCTGCATTTTATGAAAATGTTTCGAAATTGATTAACGTCTGTGTTCAACCCCCAATAGACTCCGGAGTTCCCTAATTTTTCCCTCTGTTCACAACGAACAATTGTCCCTTCATCCCATTCAATGCGATTTTTAATTTCTGCAGCTTCTCGAAAAAAAGCAAAGGACTTGAGAAGATTGAATAGTCAGTCATCATTTTTATGCCAGTCCCGAGATTCTTAAATTTTCGGAGGCGAAAAAATGTTATAAAAAACTATGTGAGCGAGACCAACAAAGTAGATTAAATGCCATTCGTTCGATTTTTTTCTTTTCTGCGTGTACTTTCATTCATGAATAGTTCATTTGTCGCCTGTTGCCGAACGCCATGGAGAATCGTTCGTCTTTAAGAAAAAGCTCCAGAGAGAACCAAAGAAGCTGTTTGTATGAGTGAGTGCTTATCGTTGGTTTTCTGAACTACGGGATCCGTAAGCCTTGAAAAAGCTCCTGTACAAAACACGACGTAGCATCTTTCCAAGAAAAATAATACACTATCGGGATAATCCGCACCTGACTTTGGAGAAACTTTTCTTCCATTCTGGATTTGCCTGTAGCTCCTCTTTGCGGCTGTTGTTTTCGTTTTTTTATTTGCAAACGACTTTTCATGAATTCACTCCGGGAGTGCGGAATTGAAATTTTTATTATGCACTCGATGTAAAAAAAATTCGTTACCTCTCTCGGAAAGAATAGTGGCCTGAAAGGATTTTAAAAATTTTCTCGGATTTTACTTGCTGTCAGTCGATTCTCGTTCGGGATCATTAAAATCTTTTCCTCACTTTATGTATCGATTTTTTGAAACTTTTATGTCACGATTGAGTTTAGTTTTCCTGTCGAGAGTGGGTGAGTTCGCTGCTCCGATGCTCGAGATGCATTTCGTTATAGTATTTTCATGGAAAGTTCCATTTTGCGGCAGACGATGCCTGATCGAATCGTCTTTGGAAAAAAAAAAGAAGGAGAAGAACTCGAGTACACGCTGTTAAGCTGGATCGAAAGTGAAAAACATAGAAAAAGAGGATAATGCAAAGGGAAGAGAGTTTGCCTTGAGTGCTTGGAGTAGGTAAACGTCTAAACCTGGGACTGGGATAAAAGGGCTCGTCAGTATTGCGTAACCATTATAGTAGTACGACGGTAGGGTAGTCTAGCTGTGGGGAAGTTGCTCTTGATTCTGCCCGAACGTGACAGAGACAACACCTAGAGTTCGTAGAAGGAGATAGTAGCGGACATAACGTAAATCCATGTTTACTATGCTAATACCCGGAAACTTGCCGACTGAGAGGATCCACCGGCAGAGAGAAAGCGAGGCGGGTTGATGGTTGTACGGAGTAGAAGCAGCACCACCAGCCAGCAGTAGCTCTTCCCGTAGGCCATCAAATATGCACAGGCTACTTCCGAGCTTCGTGGCGACGAAGGAGCAAAGCGCGGAAGTAAGACAAAGCGTAACGTTGAGCCGAAGAGCTTGAGCGAGTGAAAAAGCTGCACCGACGTTACCGCTAGGGGGTGATGACGTTCGAGCCTTCCAGACGTCCCTGACTGTCTTCCTCCTCGACGTTCTCACTTACCATTGCGCTTTTTCTACACAACCCTTTTCTCATTTTCTCATCTTCTCATTTCTCTAGCTCGGTAAACAACGACAAGGCTGACCGTTTTATTCCGCGCAGTTCACTGCTAAGTCTTACATGAGCCTTTACGGCGTTTCTAATTATTATACCAATGCTCTGACTGCCATCAACATTCCTTCTCCCCTGAACCTGGAATTCCGAACGGTGAGAAACAAAAGGGCACATTTCCTGCAGAATCAGCAAGCAACGCTTCACTCCGGCCACTTTTTCTCTCAATACTCGGGGTCACCAAATGCACTAACGCGAACTATGGACTCTGCAGAAGTTTCAAGCCAGTCGATCTCCTCAGCCGCTCAATTACGCACTAATCGCTCAGATCTTCTTTTTCTTTCGTCTCTCACACGTACAGGCTTAATAGCATTTATGCTTTCCCGACGAAAAATACTCGGCCTGGAATTAGTTGACGTCGAAATTCGGAATTTATCGAGATCCAGGTACGCACGGAGTTAATTAGTTTTCAGTCGAGTTTTCCAATAGGACGAACATTCACACCGCTTGGGTCTTAGAGTCAATTATTTTTTGAATATCCTGCCGTCTGATTTCGTTCCTGGATTTCTGTTGCCTGCTGCGAGTTCCTCTGATTAATATAACGAGGAGGAGTTTGTTTCTAGGAAAATAACGCGCAGCTCATGAGGTGAAGTTGCTTATTTTTGCGTTGTGATTCGTAATTCGCAGCTGTTGAAAGTTTTCGCAGATTCCATGGGGAAATATGTTCAGGAAAATTCGTACCGAAAACAATTTAATGCTGGAGAACACGAGAGAAAAACTCAATTCTCGGCTGGTACATCAGAACGTCAGAACTTGAGGTTTAAATAGCATTTTCAATAAAACATCGAGAGTCCGAGAGTTGGCACGTGTACGTGCATACTTGTGAATGGGAGCGAAAAATTGTATAGCACTTTTTACAACCTATAACGTTGCGGCACATACTCGTCGAGTCTGTTTTTTTTTGTTTTTTTTTTTTTTGTTCGCGTTATTTAAAAGTGGATTTTCGCCATTTTGACCAACAATAAACCACGAACATTAAACTCAGACTCGACTCTATACAAATTCCAGGCTACCCAACGACCCCAACTGGTATGTACGACTAATTACGGCTCTCGGCTGACAATTAAGGACGAGAACCACTTACTTTCTCGCGGGAGGTGCGAAGAGCAAATGTAAAACGGGATTTGCTGGTAAATCCCATACGATGTCCGGAATCTCACTCGGTAATCCGCACTCCCGAATTGTTGCTTCGTGACACGGCAAACAAAAAAGATTTGTCTAGCGAATACATAGAAACGGCGACGTCGAGCCAGAGAATTCTTATGTTTTTCGGCTATCGATTTATTCCGAAACTTTCGTCGTCCAACGAATCGTTGAAACTTTCTCATAATTATTCATTCCGTTTGTTTATTGTTCATGCCTGAGTTTGCTCCTGCTGTCGATCGCTCGCTGGATTCCCCACTGATGGAACGATAATGGGTTCGATTGAAATTGGTCGAATCAATTACACGAATTACTACCGAAAATGCATCCTAATGTTGAGATGGGATGCAACATCGGTGAGCAGTGCATCGATGCATTATCAGATGGAAAAGCAAACCAGCTCGAATCAATAACATTGCGGTTACCATATGTGCAATTCGGCTTGCATATTTGCACCCAGCTATCAGTTCACTCGTATTCCTCTCGATGTATCTCTTTGACTCGATTTTGGAACATAGATATTACGAAACAGAGAGTTAGTTTGCTTTGCGATATCCGTGATATCCATGGAGATCGTATGAATCGCATTGGTGCTTTCCCACGGTTTTTCCCCCCGCGCGCGCTCCACGCTCCTTTCCTGCACATGATCCCTCTCAATCTCCTCGTAGCGAGACTCCAGCTTGGCACTTTTGGCTGGGATAACACGATATTCTATATAAATATATTCACGTTGTATTCAAAGCCTTACACGAGTTGGAGAACCGAGTTTGCAATAACCCTTTGCTCTGGTGAATCGCTTTCGCGAGAGAAAACCAATGAGATTATCGATATACCAGAGGACCTCAAAGTCAACGCGGTGGAATGAGGAGGAACGGAGTTTTCCTAAGAAAAATCGATCTTCCGAACGCTTTAGCTCGGGGCTGCGTTCGTATATATAGCCTTGAGCAGCTGTAGCTCGGAGTATTCATTTGCTTGTGCTCGTTCTTGGTTAGTTTCCCGAATGGGCTTCTCTGTAATCCACTTTACGAGCCCGCAATAAAGGCACAAACAAATACATGCGTATAAGCAATTGTTAGCATTTAATCCTTAATAGTTATCGAGCAAACGAGATCACAGATTGAGTAAGTAAAGTTAACCGTCAACTTCATCGTCGTTAAGCTACTTGGCGTGGACTCTTGTCGGTGATCACCGACTCCCCAATCATGTGGGCAACCTCAACATTATTCGCTTCCAAACGAGTAATAATTTCTTAATGAAAAACGCGCGAAATGTGTGTTTGGCGTGAATAGACAAATGTTGACAAGAATTTATCGCGTCGAGTTACTTGATCAGCTCGTTTTTTGGGCTCCCGGATAACGTGGCAATCCTCCTCTATTATACCATTACAACAAACTCGAAGAGATGATAAGAAAGATCGTTAGTTGTCGAGAATCCAACGAATAAAACAAAAAACGCTGGAATCCACAGGGTGCCGCTGATGAGAGGGTCTTCGCTCACTATCCAGCTAATCTGCAGTCCCCCGTTTGCCGACGCGGCGCGTTTACATTTTTTTTTTTTCCTTTTTTTTTCGTTAGTAAAAGCGTTATTTAGAACACACCCAGTTTTCCCGTACTGCGCTTGGCTACTCAAGCGTACAACGACGCAAAGCTCTGCATTGTCGTGGGATTAAAGTATTATAGGCCTGGACACACTCATATATACAAAGCTATAGTCCTCCATGTCCGTATACACGATTAAGCGAGTGAGTGTTACAGACTGGTCGTCCTCGCTGGATCCTTTCTATGCACCTGTTTTCGCACACATACCAACCCACACACATATTCAATACATATGCTCAATGTTTATATAAACTCTATACATATTCCTTACTCAGGAGCAACCCCGACGTAAATCCAGTCAATCTATTGGCAGTGTATTCGTGTGTCACGTGCACATCGTCAAGGGCTGCTGTTTACGTGACACATGCACTTTTCAATTCGTTTCTAAAGTACACGGGCTGACGAAAATGTTTGAGTCTCCTCATTACCAAATCCAATTCGCAGTCCTCGAAATTTCCAGGCTGCATAAATCTATTATCATCGTGAAGAAGCTCCGGAAAAACGCTCCAAGACTTTCAAGTATTTTTAATTTATTTGGTCCTGATCGAATAATCCTCTTCCGAGGACTTCAAGAGTTACACTGAGAAAACTTTTTATTCATATGTACCAGGACTTGTCAACTGCTAACAAATATTAAGTTGGATACGGCGAAATGAATGTTTTTAAACAGTTGATGAATCATTCATTTGAGCCTCTCGCGATTGTCTGGAATAAACATTTGTTGATAGTTAATAAATGAATCATTTGATAAAACGTAACCTTCGTTGATAGCAAGTGAATTCGATGACCATGGAGATCTAGTGAGTTACGGGAAATAAAAGCGATCGAACGAATCAAAAACATTTTTTGACCATTAATCAATTTTGTAACAGTTAATGAATGTTTGAGTAAAAGTACCAACTAAATAATTTCTTTATTATAAATAAACTGTTTTCTCAGTGTGAGGGATCAGCTTTCATTGCTACGTGCGATCGTAGATACTCTGTTTCATTTGCTGACGTGCCAGGTGATTCGTTAATTAATTAATAATATGCAGATTGATTTGGGCGATTATCATCATTGCATATTGACACCGGACAATAATTATAGTCACGTGATCGCTTAAATAGCAGAAATAATTCATCAACAGTGTGCCAATCGAACTCATGACATTCCGGGAAAAATGCAATGTCGTTACCGGCTGTGATTACGATGATTTTGTTTAGTGAAAACTCATCCACGTCAGCAGTGATTTATAAACGAATTGCTATTGTTGGAATAAGTAAATTTATGCTCGAGTTCCGGTGTTTCCTCATTTCGTACGGATTCATATTTCGCTGGAGGGTTGCACTCGGTCACGAACGCGTGAAGCTATTCCTACCATTCCAGTCATACTTCTCACGCATTTCCAGTTATTTCCTTGTTTCCCGAGTATCCAGTTTTTATGTCTGCTTTTGTGGGTCTGTAAACTCAAGAGAATCAAATAAAAAAGGAAATGAGTTTGAGTAAGAAACAAAGGAAACAATTCGATAGGCATTTCCTACGTTCGTCATTGTTTCGTTCTTTGCTCACTTTGATTGCTCTTCGCAGAGATTACCCACGAATCCCTCCAGCAAAGAGCATTATGTGCCGATTCTCGTTGAATCTACGGGTTAACTGTGAGAACGAAGAGCCCATATAAATTATGCGGTTGTAAGAATAAATGTTGTGCGGGATAAGTGAAAAAGTTACGGAATCTTCAATCAGAAACGAGAGAAGAAAGAAAAGTTGTCTGTACTGCTTTGAAGTCAAGTTGCTTTTCTCCGAGAAGTTGAAAACTCAAAAAGCATAAAGACGTGAATACCGAGCACTCATATATTTATGAATTATTTTGCTTTATTGCCGGGATGAAGAGAAAAAACGAAAGATAAAAGAATAATGCAACTCCCGTTCAAATCTGCGATGACAACTTTTCCCAACTCGCGCTCGCAATGAGTGGCTAGTTAAAAATCATGAAATAATGTGCCTTGAAACATAAAAGTTTCAAGCTGCAATCGAATCTATATAATCCAGAGAACTACGGGAAAAAAGTTGAAAGAAAAAAAATCAACTTTCCGTTGGCTAACGCGAAAACTTAGCGTCTCCGCACTTTTTTTTCCTTCTTTTCACGCTCACCAAACTCCACTCTCTTACGCTCCTCGATGCTGAGAAGCGAAAAAGCATTTTTCCCCGGAAACCCGACTGCAACTTGCTGTTTCAGTTTGATATACAAGTTCCGAAAAAAAAAACGTTGGAAAGCTTCGGAAGTATCGATGCTCGAGGAACTTTTACATATTTCGACGAACAGACGTCAGATTTTTCTCTTCCTTCACGAATTATTTGAAATATGCAATTTTTCTTCGTGGGACGATACTTTTATCTCTGTTTTTATTCACCCGATTCGATCGATCGAGCTTTTCAAGTGGGAAACTGACATTGACGATTGTATCGTTTCAAAACTGAAAATAGTGAAAAAAAAAAAATTTTATACACTTTTCACGATTCGCCAAAAGTTTGGTAACCAAATCGCTACTGCAACGTTTGTATGGAAAGTATCAAATTCAAAAAAACGCCCCTCAATTCGAACAACATGTGCTGTCGTTCAAAAACCAAAAGCTCCGCCATTTCCAGGAATTTTCGTGGAACACAATATAACCAGCTCTTCATTACGAAACTCTTGAAAATATCGCACGCGGAAATTCGACGAGTCCTCATGCACACGAATCCGCATTCTCACAAAGCTGAGAGTCGATGCTCGATAATGAATTACTGTCAAAGTGGATGTTGAAAAGCGTTTGCGCGGTGTGGTCATGCGAAAAGGATAAATTCTCTCGCTATTATTGCATTTTTGGTATCGTAGTTAAGCTGTAACTTTAGATCTAACAGGAAAACCTGATTGTTTGAAAGTTCAACAGGGAAATCGGACATGCTCGTGTTTGTATGTTTCCATCGCCCACGCAAGCGTTGGAATGTCCAAAATCTAAATCAAAGGTAATTAAATGAAAGTTGATTCACTCCGCGAAGCGGAAGGTCAGAATCTCGTGGTAGTTGTACAAATCCCTTGATAATAGAGTGACGAGAATATATCCATTGCGTGTGCATCTGAAACGAACTCTTGACTCACGAACTGTACCCTTGAAGCCCTGTAACTCGCCACACGTGCAAAATTGTACCTTTAGCACTTGCTATAAATACGTACGAGATGTTGGCATCTGAGGGAATTAAGCCGAGGTTCACCAATAGCGGGAACATGTCACGTACTCATTAAACCGAATACAATTGTCCCATGAACGTAACAGTTGGAAATAATTGTTATTACAGAAAACGGGGCGACGCGATGACGATATTTGGAAACATATGAAACATTGTACGATACTTTGGTCATTCCGGAATAATTCTAGCTCGAATAATCTCGGTGATAACTTTGTTTTTGATCTGAACGAAAAACATAACGTAAAGGGAAATTGGCATCGCAATTAGTGCGTGAAGCTCGAGCCACTGACAGCAGATTTTCACTCGAATCTTTCTTTTTATTCTTCTGTAATCCTCCCGTTGGCCGTTATGTCATGTTTCCTGTATTGATCGGGAACATATCTGCAATACATTCGATTGACAGTCTGCAAACATGCGTCGGTATGTCAAGAGAATTGGACGGTATTGATCGATAGGCTATTTCGTCATACATCCATCAAAAAGCAGAAAGAGAAAAATATTTTATTGCCCTCTATCATTGCTTCATCTCACTTATCGTCTTTTTTTCTTTCATTTCCCTATCCGACATTTTTTCATGCCTCGTTTAAATTCCTAGAATATAATTGATTTCAAAAATTCATTAGTTTGGCTTGAAAAAAAAGATTAATCGCCACAAAAATATAAAAATACTGGAGTCAAGAAATTTCATTATTTTTTCATCCTTTCGCCTCGTTAGCCTTAATGACTTCGTAACCAATCACACGTATTTTCTTTTCTCCACTCAGACTCAGATAGTTTTCTGTCGATCGCTCTCTTTCCCATTTTAACGTATTTCTGCGTCATTGCTTTTATTATTCAATGGGAAATTGTTATGCCGTTCGTACAATCACGTGAAGAGCAGAATCGAGGGAAAGATTTAGACGATGCGGAAAGAGAAGTGAGGAATCTCGAAGGAAAATGCCACTCGATTTCTCCAATTTTATTCATTTTCATTCAAAGAGTCTGCACAAAAAGCTGCAATCTGTTACGTTTTATATATTTTATTCCTCGATGCAGAAATAGTACATTTAAATGTGAAATCCAATATTTTCCATGCGGGGATATTGGAAGCAAAGTCAACAAAAAAAGAGGACACATCATAGTCGATCTTCGTAAGAGTGATGCGTAGTTTTTATTTTATAAAATGGATACGAAAGTGTACGATAGCAAGACATATCATACCCAATTATTTTCAGCTTCACTTTTATTTTCGGATTTTGCATTCTTGTCTGTTTGAATTGGACGTGTATACCGGTTTTTAAAAAATCTGTCTCAAATCTCTATACTACGCGGAAGAGCCAAGGCTCTTTGGCAAAGGCTGCCCACTCAGAGAGCTCTCGAGAAGTACATTTATTCGAATATATATAGAGCCAAAGCTTTTCTATAGAGGCTAGACACATGGTCAACATCGGTCTTTGTTTCGATAAGGGTCCCCGAATCCCTTTCCCTCTCTTTCTCCCTCTCGCCCTTTTCAACCCTCTTGAATCCTCCGTCGCTGCCTTCACTCTTCCGTCCCAAGCTAACCTTCGTTCAGTCTATCTTCTGGTTCGTGGATATACATAGAGGGGAAAAATATACGTATCGACAAAGCTCACTTCACCCTTAACGACTCCGATGGAGAGTGCAAAACCACAAGAATTTTTTTCCATCTATGCATGTCTCTGTATTTCCGGGGAGAAAAGAAACATTGGCAAACATTTCAGCGGGAATGTTGATTGGCAAAACTATCGACTCTGTATAAATGGACAGAAATATTTTAAGAAAAATCCGCTAGAATTCTCAAGCAAGCCCATCAGCTATGAAAAAAAAAAATGTTCTCGGCAACAAAAAAAAGGGTTCACGACGAAAATGGAAAGAAAAAAGTGTGCTACCTCTCCTCAATATTCATGACATGAGCGGCTACGATCCCAACAGCTGTGACGTCCTCCCGCTGACTCGTGATGTTGCACAGATTTCACTCCAAACGATACAATGATTGGCCTCGCCATGTGGAAAAGAAATAAATAGGCGCTTTCACATTTATTCTCCTTTGGGTTACCAAGCAGACTCATGGCCACCTTATCCAATGGCCAATCAATGTACTTGTGTTCACATACAATAAATCAATCGGATAAGAGTAACTTCAGTATATGAAACCCTTGATTGGAAAAGACGAAAGACGAAGGTATGGTCTCATTGTATCCGTTGTACAATGGCTTTGGTTTAGGGGGCTGCATTGTCTTATCCCTCACATTTTTTTGCTTCGCAACCCCTGCTGAAATTTTCTTCGATTAAATCCGTTCCATCGAGACTTTACCAAAGGCTCGATAATCCAAATCTTGGAGTAAGAAAAAAATCATCGTTTACGACGAATCATTGTTTAAAATATGAGAAGCGGATGAAAATGGAAAAAATGTTGCTCGAGACAATAAATTTCACAATTATCGAAATTTCGAATAAAATTCACGAAGAATCGATTGTTTTATCATTGAATTAATGGAATTGTGGTTTAATTGATTGTTTTAGGATCGACTGGTAGCAGTAGGAAGCATCCAGTTTTACTGTACATACATGGGGAGAGTTACGATTGGGGTAGTGGGAATCCGTACGACGGGAGCGTCCTGGCAAGCTACACCGATCAAGTTATCGTTACAATTAATTATCGTCTCGGTGTACTGGGCTTTCTCAATGCTAATATGATACGACACTCGAAGGCACGAGTAGCCAATTATGGTCTGATGGATCAGATCGCGGCTTTACAATGGGTCCAAGAAAACATTGCACTTTTTGGTGGTGATCCTGGGAACGTGACGCTTATGGGTCATGGCACTGGAGCTGCTTGCGTTAATTTTCTGGCCATCAGTCCTACAGTCATGCCTGGTAAGTTTGGATTTATGCAAAACATTTATTTTCTCTCTCGGCTTGAAAAAATCATATATTTCCGGATCTTACAGACCCAGAGGTGGGTCAGGATGGATAATAAGCCTTTTTTTAGACAATGACTAATTCCCCGAGTAAACGGACAACTGCTGACATTTTGATGCGAGTGAATATGCAAAAAATTTGGAAACGCATTTTTTCGTCCTTTGAACTCGCAAACGCGGGAATAATTCGCGCTTCGGAGATCGACGCCGTTATTCCTATCGTGTTCGTTCGATCATTTTGTCTTGCTGGAAATATATAACGATGGGCAAGACGGAAATAAAGACGAGGCGACGTGCTTTTGTCATGCAATTAGTTTTTCTCTTCGCCTCTGACTCTCTCGCTCTCAAGCTCTTTCCCTATCCCTTCCTGGCTATTTTTTTTGTTCGGGACACAGAGCGAAGGAGCGCGTTAACGAGATGCTCGACGCGCCCATTTCGCTTCCTCGTATACCTTTCCTCGCGTAATAAGCAATTTGCGAGATAGTCTCGCGCGCGTGATGCTTCTCGCTCGCGCGAATCCCAGCTCTCGTTTCACTATTTCTCCTTTCTATTCCCTCTTTTTCCACTTGCTTTATTTTTAGTTCCCCACCAGAATATATACCCGTGTGCTTCTGCGAGTTTTTGTTCTTCTAATTCTGCGCTCTTTTCATTCAATTAGTCGCTCCACGAATATATGCTTTTTATTTTTTCAACGAGTCTGCACCCAAAGTCTCGTGTAATTGTCAACTCGTGAAGTACAACATTCTCGCTGCCTAAACCCCGTGCATTCCTATTTTTATTCATCCACAACGCGCCCGCGCCACTTTGGCTCGTCAAAATTTTACGAGCCCGCGCGGACTCGCCAGTTTTTTCAATAATGCTGTCGAAATTTTCGGAGTATTTTTTTTCCCCCATCGACTCTCTCAATCACTTTAATATTCCTCATTAAATTGTTCGTCCAGCCCAAGACAAAATCAACTTTTTTTTCTCCAAAAATAAACTCAAGGAATCGACGTCGAGACCGGAAGAGGCAAAACATCTGATGAAATATTTTCGGTTTAATTAAATAATGGATTAAAGAATTGATTAAAATTCCGTATGTCTACGGGTCGGTTACACAAGGCTCGTTTCTTTTTGCCTCCTTTGTCCTGAGGAAACCTTGCTCACCGAAGTATCAAACTTCCTGGTAACACATTGCTTCTGATATTGGCTCTCCACCCTTTATATCTTCATTCTCCGTCGCGTCTCTGCCCCCACTCAACCTTCCCGTTCATTCAACCGAGGATTCTCTGCCATTGCGGAGCATATGTCTGCGGTGTGATTTAAGCACATACACCCACGTCTGTGAAGTTAGCATCTCGAATGTTAGCACCTCACAAAGAAAATCAATATAAAGTGGCATCCAGCATAGTTCTACAGCTCTGGCCGTCTAGCACTTTCTCATCATTTAAAACTCATTTTTATTTTTTTGCTTCAACATCTCATAAATTGTGGGACGCTACTATTGAGAGGTCTGGCTCAGAAAAACATTGTAGACCATTACTAGCATCTCTCGTTTCAAAATGCCCGACGATTCTGGCCTGTAGAACTTTATCATATTTTTTTAATTGATTTTTTCCCTAACAAACGTAACAAATAAGAGGATACCAGTCTACTATGGAAAGTTCTGGCTCAGAGAAAGGTTCTACATGATGACTAAAATAACAATATTCGTATTTTTTAATTGATTTCGTGCCTGAAAAATTTAACGAATAGTGAGATGGTACGTGACATCATAATAATTAACTAAGTGAGAAATATGAAATCAATCGATCAAATATTTTTACTCTATATGATTGCTAAGTCATTTGGATGTATAAGTTTTTATGTTCTCTATTAAGAGTTCTGGTTCAGAAAAAGGTTCTGGACCATCACTAGCATCTCTCGTTTCGAAATGCCGAAGATTTCTAGCTCGGAAAAAGGTTCTAGATGACGATTATTATCTCTCGTTATAAAATGTCAATATTCATATTTTTTAATTGATTCGTTGCCTGAAAAATGTAATTAATAGTAAGATGCTAAGTCAAGGTAATGGCAATAATTGAATGAGTAAAAAACATGGATAACGGCGAATGAATAGAATTGTCAATCGAAATATTTTTATGTTCACTTGAATAACGAAAAAATAAAAAAAACTCGACGTAAATGTTGTTATTTTTCAAAGTTTTCGAGTGAATTGATAAAGTTAAACTGCTCTTGGAAAATTCATATGGTACCAATCTGGAATGAGAATATTTTTATATTCTCTACGTCTGTCGCTTTACAAGATGGAAAGAGGAAAGAGGGAGATTAGCGATCACGGGCCTATATATACGTCCTGCCATTCACCATGTACGTCTCTCCCTCTTTCCTTCTTTTTGAGCTTCGACACCCTCTTTCCAGCGTCTCACACTAACCCGGACCTCGTGAAAAAGTTGGCTCTTTCGAGTATACGGCAGCTATTTTCTTCCTTTCTGGAAAGTTGCCAGAATCGGGATCGGCTATCTCCATCCGCGTTCCTTCGTGCGCATCGTTGCACCGGCGATACCTTGATCCTCTTTGTCGAGAAACGCGGCAGCCTCTTTGGCCCCGCAGGCGATATGACGAGGACAAGTCTCGTGTCACACCTTTACCAGACGACAATATTGCCATTGCCACCATTTTTTTTCCTTCACACCATTTGTTGATGTCCTGAAAATATTCCAATTGGATTTTTTCATATTTTTCTTTAGTCAGGGACAAATTCAGTCGCTCATTTCGACGTAAAATAAAATTTTTGTCAAGTAGTTTATCAAAAAAACGCTGGAATGAATTTTCATTGTCGAGAAATTGTTTTTAATTACGAATTTCCGGAAAAGTTTAACGGCGATTGTCAGCTGTTTTTTTTTCTGCTCGGGTAACTAGAAAAATGTATCCCTTTTCTTGCCATTTCCCTAGCGGAACGATGATATATTCGTGATGCACAAATTTCAAAATTACGATGTGATACATTGGTGTACAAAGTTGTAGATTCTCCTGGGGAATGGGAACAGAAAGAAAGAGCGAGAGAGAGAGAAAGAGCGTAGGAAGGAAAATTACAGCGCAGAAAGTTACAGTTTCACAGTCAAAAGTTTCTCAGTCTAATCCCCAAATAAACCCAAACGAACAAAATAAACACAATTACAGTTGGGAAAAAATAAGTGAAAGTCTTGTTTGTGAAGTTTCGATGCAACGTGAATAAAAATCAGGGGTTAATTGACAAAAGTTTATTTCCAATCGCCTTCGACATTGAAGATTCTTCGCAGACAAAATATCACACGAAAATATGTCGCGAATTTGAGAAAATGCATAACTTTTGTGTGAACGAAAGTTTTTGTTGAAAGTTTTGTTTTTGTTAAGAAAAAAAGGAAAAAATGATGGAAAGACGGACAATTTTTTGTGAAATATTGGTGACGAGCCTTTTTCATGGGGAGCCATTGATGCACGCAGTTGGGAGAATAAAAAGGGAGGCCAGGAAAGAGACCGATCGTGCTCTCAGTTGCGTTATATGAGGAAAAGTAACACAGAGCGTGGGGGGGGGGGGGGGGGGTCGAAAGAAAGGGGTTTTGAAAGGAAGACCGAGAAGAACGTCATCCGGCCATTTGTCTTCTTGTCCCCAGGTCTCTTCAAGAGGGCAATCCTTCTTTCCGGAAGCGCGCTGTCGTCGTGGGCAGTAGTAGAGGATCCCGTGATGTACGCTCTGAAACTGGCACGAGCCGCAAACTGCACGATCCCGGAGGACCTTCTCAAGGATCACGAGCTGATAGTCGACTGTCTTCGTGATACGAGCCTCGAAGAGCTTATGATGACGGAAACACAACCGCCAACGTTTCTCAGTGCTTTTGGGCCTAGTGTCGACGGGGTCGTTATAAAGCCAGACTTCCAAAAGGACCTTCTCTCCTATCTTGGACCGGAGTTTCAAGGATCGGGGTGAGTCCAACATCCTGCTTTCTCCTTCCGATTATATTTCGAGTATGATGAGACTCCGAGAACCGGATGTTAATCCATTTAATCTTGACCGCGAAACCCTTGCCCGAGCAATATCCCAAATCCCATGAGAAAAACATTCTTCTCCGTCCCCGAAAGCCATAGTGTTTTTTTCCCAGACAACGACCTTGGACGTGTCGAGCTTTACGACGTCTTTTTTAACGGATTTTTTCGTCAATTCTCTCGAATGAGTCGAAAGTATTTTCATGTTTTTGTAATCGAGACTCGTACATATTTTTCCACAAGGGCTCTACATCATGGAGTCTCGAAATAAATCGCACGCGATAACGAACGAAATAAAACTTACGAAAGGTTGTTTCTTTTTTTTGAGAGATAAAAAATGATATAAAATATGACAAACGACTTGCAGGCAAATACCGAAAAGATCGGATCACGGTGCACCGATAACGAGCAACAACAAATATGATTTGTTGTTTGGGGTCACAACGAGCGAAGCCCTGTGGCGTTTCGCTGAGAGGGATGTTCAGCAGGGTTTCGAGGGTGAAAGGAGAGATCGAATAATAAGGACTTATGTGCGGAATGCGTACACTTATCATCTAACAGAAATTTTTTACACGGTCAGTAAAATCAATAACTCATTTTATAAATCTTGTTAATTAATCAATTTTCGCTTCTGATATCTCGATGTTTTTTCCTTTCAACCGATTTATTCGGTTTATCGGAATAAACTTTTTCTTTCTTTCACACTCGCCGGCACAAATCATAAAATTCATGATTTCGTGTGACAAATATCGAAAAACACCTCGTATCAACGCGATTTACAGGTCTCCAGGTGTAGCTGCTGGACGGGAGCAATGAAACTTTCAGTGTATATATATTTATGAGTGATAATTTAGCCGTTGGTGAAATACATCGAATTCCCCAAAATCCCCGAGCGTATGTACTATTTTATTTATCTTCGCGTATTTATCGCGTTTGAGGTGTGTGAGTGTGCGTGTCTATGTTTCACAGCTGAATTATCAGGGGGAGCCTCGTGGGAGTTTCACAATTCCGAAGCGTCCAGGATAAAACAAAAAGGCCTAAAAAATTTCGACTCAAATAACGAATATATGTTGGTACAACGGATGAAAGGTCTCGATCACTCATCAATATGGCAAACGACATTTCCACCCAGACTGATAACCCAAAAACTAGCTGCCTCCCTGCCGCGCATATTTATTTTTCATATTTTCACACGATATACAAACTTACCATATGTATACAGATATTCCATTCGTCATATGTAATAAATATTCAGTCTCGTGGTATTGTTATCTCGAAACATTCGTTAAACGTTGTATTTGAACACGGATAAAACGGGCGTTTCGCAATGAATGAAAAAAAAAAAGAAATAAATCGTTCACGTCGCACGACGATCCAAACGACCGATCACTTTGCTGAGCCTTGGAAAAAAACGAATACGTGGATAAAAATTATTCGGAATCGTATAGTTAATCGCGATAATTGGGCTCATTTTTGAGCAATCTTGGCCACACTTTTCAGATTCGAATAAAAAGCTCGTAGAAAAATGACAATCGGTCGTTTTAACATAAATTATATTTTATTTATTTATTTATTTAAAATGATTTCGTAAAAATGGTATTTTCAGGTGGTGAACGAATATACGGATTGGGAAAGAACCGTCCAGCATCCAAAAAACACGAGAGACTCGTGCGTTCAGGCTTTAAGTGACGCTCAGTTCGTTGCACCTTTGGTACAAACCGGTGATCTTTTTACTCTTCGTCACACAAAGAAACCCAACAATCCACATGCAGCACCGATTCTCGACAGCGAGAGAGAGCCTTTGCCTAAAACGTACTTTTACGTTTTCGACTATCAGATGAAAGGCGGTTATCCAGAGGTAAGTGGAATTTTAAACTTTTCTTGAACTTGCTGCACTTATTCTCCGAGCAAGTAATCTTGAGTTGAGAATGTTTGAGCGAACAGAAAAATCGACAAAGCCAGAAAAATCGAACATCGATGGAAATGCCAGTTTTTTCTTGAATAATCGAGTAGAATTTTTTTTCATCGCCATAAAAAGAATTTAATTGAACGTGTGTGACATTCTGAAGCGAAACTGTCATGTTTACCAGACCTCCTCTCATCAATAGGCCTTCCGGAGACTTAATCAGATTCCGGGGCTCAAAAGGTCGAAGCATTGGAGCTTGGGGTGGGATGAGGAATCGCTTATTCCTCGCGTGAACGTATTAAAATGTAATAATCGTATTAAGTCAAGACAAACATTGGGATGGAAGGTTTATGAATACATTCGGGAGTCCTGGGCGGCGAATTCTCACGGCGAGGACGAGGTAGCTCGAACCGGGATATTGATTGCAATCCTATGAACGACATGTACGTCTCTCCCTTCGTTATCAACAGGGCAAAGGATGCAGAGGGTGGAAAGGGAGTAAAATCGTTGGAATAACCGAAAACGGTCGATCCACCATCATGCTCTCTCTACACACCAGGGGGGAACATAATTTGTCCATAATTGAACATAAACAGCTCGTTAATTGGCTACGATGAGATCAAGCATGAACGTATGAGTGAATAAATTTTACAGTGTTCGTGTGGCCATATATTCGAACATATTTACGTATATACACCGTAAGCCACAAAATTCAGCTCTGATAGATTTCCGCCCTTCTTCATTCTCCATTGGGCATTGTTGTTAATCAATTATACAGTTACGCGAAAATTGAATATACGTTATCCACATAAAAGAAAAGAAGAAAAATAATCAGTATCAAATTTTCATGCATAAAGGATCCGAACCCATCACAAATTTCCAAGAATCAAATTACGAGATCTGCGAAACTGAAAATTCCAAATTTCCAATATGATGAGTACAAATGGATGAGTGAAAAATTGTGCAATATTCATCGGAATTCAAAAGCTTGGTGGGTTTACAGATTTGTCGAAAAAGATTTTTCCAGATACGCTAACAATGAATTTTTTGGGGAACTCAATCCAGTCGAAAAACTCGTTTCACTTGGTTGCATTTAAAAAATCCCTCACTAATAGTGGAATTTGATTTCCTCCATCAAAAACACCAGAGATATCCAATGTCTGACCACATTGGCTCTTTACTACTGATTCTGTGTTTTTTTCTTTCACTACAATTACGCATGCAGTTGATTCATGAGTGACTGCTCAGCGAAGTTGTCAATTATCCAGTTACACTGAACAAAATGCTTTCTTCGCTCGGAGAGAGTGAGAGAGAGGGAGAGAAAGGAAAAGGAAGACAGGCGGCGCATCAATTTCGCGTGTGTTTGAGATAAATTTGTGTGGCACTCGGGAAATGCGTTTCGGTATACCGCTCAACGACGTATCTCGCGCAGTCCCGATCGACCGTGTAACCTCTCCGAATGAACAAACATGAACGAAGCGAGCTTCCCGTGCGGGTGATTCGAGGCCAGCGGAGGGAATCCCTTGGGAACAAATGCCATAGTGCGTCGCGTTTCTCTCCCTTTCTCGCACTCTCTCATTCCGTCTCCCTCTCCCCTTGCCCCTCCTCAGTTCGTCTCTCTCTCTCTCTCTCTTGCAATCTCTCCGCATTAACGCTACACAATTGTACGATCGTGAATTTTGTCACGCGAAATCAATTGCAGGAAACTGCATGTGGAATTTCATACCTCGCGTAAAGATTTGTTTGCATTGACAGGCTCTATGCCCTTTGCCCTACTTATTATATAACGTCTGACTCAAAATTATTTCGTCAATCTGACATTCACATCGTTTGGCTATGAAAACCCAAATAAATCCAATCCTGATCGAACGATTAAGGTCAATAAATTCGACTATGAGTGTCGATCATGAAAAATAACGATGAATAAACAATGCAGACGAATCCTTTGGATTCTACAGAGTTCCTGAAACAGAGAAATAAAATTCAAAGCCCAACGTCCCAATATTTGAGTTCGATTTAGAAAGACCCTCGTTTTTGGATCGCAGTTGAAAATTCTCAACGCTCAAATATACATCGAGAAGATTGAGTTGCATGCAACACGGTTTCGTAATCGATTTAGTTACAATTGGTAATATGAATTGATTCGAAATAGTGAAAAAATAAACAAGAAGGAAAGAAGGAAGGCTTCGAGGGCTCTGAGAGCGAAACGAAATCGTATTAGTGGAGTAAAAACAACGTGAGGAAAACTCCATTTGTGGGTAAACACACAAGGCTCGCGTATATATTTATATACGTGTGCCTCATATCCTCAGCCACAACGCATTATTACATATATAGAGAACGTGACCGGACTGAGATAGTTTTGCCGGTAACCATGCACTATTTGCCCGGAATACTCAGCCTGAAGTCTACGGGCTGTTATATCGCGGAAACTCATACACACTCACTCCCTTTTCGTACTCAGCCGAGACCCAATACACACGGTAATAGTTGGGCTCATAAATGTTGTGCTACATACATATAAACATTCGTCGCGGTTTTAGAACCCCTTTGCACGTAAGCGAATACGTTCTCTACTAAAGGCTCTATGCGTTATATATATGTTAAATTCGTGTACAAGAACTTTCATGCTAAAATGTTGCCCATGCGTGCCAAACGTTCGCTCTTTATTTATTTATTTTTTTCTTCACGGAGAGCCATTTTCTACTGATAGGAAGCGTTGAAAAACGATCCGGAAACACAAATTTTCCATTGAATAATTTTTACTATTATTCTGAGTTTTTTTATTTCGGTTTTAATTCAAATTTATCATTAAAAAACGAAAAAATAGATTTTTCATTATTTTGTCAAAAATTTACGTTTTTTTTATATTGTCATCGTTATCGTAAATTTGACAGTATTTTTGAAAAGGGAAAATATTTTTTTCAACCGGCTCGGTAAGGAAGTCCAAGAGTTTTTCATCTTTTGAAGAAATAATTTTATTAATGACATTGTAATTGGTCCAGGAGCTTTTGACTTGAAATTAAATGACCCATATTTTCGTATTACTTTGTATATTCATTTTGTCGACGTATGTAATACATAAATGTATTCGTTGGCGTTCATACGTACAAAATAGCAAGAGAACAGAGGGTGAGGCGAGAATACTTACCCTCGAGTACGTGTTCTACGTGTCTATAAATATTATCCAGGATGAAGGGTGCGGGAGGGTGAGATATAGAATCAAAAACGGGGGTGTGAGTTGAAGACGTGAGCTCAGCGCACCGTGCAGCTGACAAACAATACTTCGTGTGCATTTATGTTTCACAATAGGAATGCTCGTATTTTTAGTTGAGAAAAGAGCATCCAGCATTCACACGTATGGACAAAAAATTCAGAGAATTTAATTAGTCGACAGAAATGCAATAAAAAATGTGAGAATTAATTTATCGAGTGCATGTAGAAGTTTTTGATTGCTGATAAATAAAATTTGTCCACAAGGAGCTGAAAATTTATTGCAACAACTTATTACATTGCCAGAGGAATATTTTCTCTTGAAACATTTTTTTTACGACGATGAAGGACTGAAATTCATAATTGGAATTATTGAATTTCGATAACCACTGGAAAACTTTTCAAGAAAAGGCTTTTCGACCTTTGAGCTTCATTTTTTTTTTTTTGGTTTTTATTATCCACCTCGTAAATGACTGAAAAAATCCCATCGATTTATTACGTTCCTGTGGCTTGTGGGCTATAGAAGATATTCGCGAATATTTGAAATCCAGGCTGCATTGAAAATCGAATATCCTGATGACAGAGCAGTCGCTGCAGTGGTTACCAATTTTCATTACATATTTTATCACAAAGAGAAACTCTCATTGTTGCCGAAGCTTCACAGATAATCTCGTTATGCGTTAATTTGTACATTTTATATTTTCACAATAACATTTCGTTTCATCCTCAATTATTTACACTGGCCTTCTATTATTCCAATCAAATGCGATGCTCATTAAATTATTTTGGGAATCTGCGTCTATTCGGTTCACATAACGCTTACAAATTCATTAAGAACGCACTGGGCTTGCCGATTAATGAACGAACAAATTATTATAATTCGCGTATAATTCCGTCATGCTTTTCCACTCGCCAAAAGTTATGGATTATAAATTTTTTTAAATTCCAGAGTAGGAAAAAAAAATCCAAAATGCAAATGGAAACGATCGAGCAAAATCTTGCAATTCGATTCGTACTTAGGACTGAAATGATTCATGAAAAAAAGTAAAATTGGAAAAAAAATTACGGACGCCGGCAAAAAGCTCGGACGACGCTCCTTCCGGCCAGTGAATTCGGCATTACATAATTTTAGTATTTCCGCGAATCGATGCACAAAATTCCACAGTGTTTTGCGATCGTTGGGTACGGTTGAGTGCAGTCGTATAAAAAGCTGTGGCCGAGAGTCGAAAGAGAGAAGGAGCAAAATTGAGAGGGGGCTGCTATCAGTTGTGCTGGTCGAATTCACTTGTTCGAGTGTAGAATTTGCGTTCGGGATCGAATCGTCGAGGAATAAATTGAATTTTCGATCGGGAGCTCGGCGGTGAACCGCCAGAAGAATTCTTTTTCCATTTTTCGCACCGTTGCGTTTGATAATCATATCAAGTAGCACACCAAAATTTGTATTATGCAGCATCAATTCTTCCGGCAAATTTCAATAAACGCGAGGACGAAAAAAATGAATGAATGAAAAAAAAATACAAATCTCGGTTATTGAATCCACGTGATAAATATTAATTTGGAGCTTCAACAGCCATCACCAAAGTTCAGAGACACTCGAACAATGGAAAACAAAGCCCCAACTGCCAAGAGCGAGGGCGAAATTTACAGGGAGATTGAAACAACGAAATTTACATTGATTTGGAAAGCCGCATCGGGGAACAGGGACGAGGGTGGCAAAGGAGATTTACAGTAATGTTTCACACATGGTTAATGCATTCTCAATGTGTTCTCCAAGTCGTAGCCAAGATTACGATCTCCCGTGTCATGTCTGTTATCGGACGTGATGCGAGAGGACGCCCATGAGGACCAAGACAATGGTGACTCGCGACGTTACACGTCTGCATCCCTCGATTGAGTCGGTGCAGCATTTCACCAGTCTCCATCCCTACGAGCCTCCACTGTCGCGCGTCTTAACCCTCTCCCACGTATATTCCGTGATCTAATATATGTCGGGGCATTCACGTCCGATAATGTATCGTCACGAGCAATCAGTGTGCATGTCCCAGTATCTGTAGGACGTAGAGAGGCTTTCGATTCAAGTGGAGAGAGGGCAAGATCGATCGACCTCGAAGCAGTACTTGAGGTTAACTCCCGCCCGCGTAATCTTAGTACCCTTCTCTATAAATGATCTTTAACCGGAAATACTGATCGGAGTGTCAAATAATTTGATCCTCCGGGAGAAAAGGACGAAAATGGACAGAATTTTTTTTTTTTTTTGTTCGAACGAGAAACTTGTCAGAGGTTTGGCGTGGATAGAAATTTCGAAAAGTATGTATCGACGATAATGCGAATTTCCTAAACGATTTCTGTGCAATTTCGATCGAATGAATTTTATTTCTTCCAAAATCGTGCGATTTGGAGACTTTTTTTTGGGGGGGGGATCGTGTACATTCCATAATATGTTTTCTTTTTCAATTTCGTTGGTATAAGATTTTTATTACAAGTTTCTGCTCCGCACGGTCCACGTTGAATGTTTATAATGAAAATTTTGATCCTGGAAAAAGTTTGTGGTAACTTTTTTACGTTTCGGTCGATCGTGTGTAGCGAGGATTCATGGAGATTTTCAGAGGAAGCTGTCACGAGTTTCCTCCGGCCATCCCGAATGGGAAACCACAAATTTTTCTATAACTTTTTCGTGGAATATTTCTCGGTGGCTGCAGACGTGAACCGAGTTTGTTGGAATTCTGTAAAAGGGATTCAAAACTTGAATATTCATGTACAATCCGAATAGCGAAACGTGAAGGCGCTTATAATATTTCTGGATATTTTTGCTTCAATTCCCATAAGAGTTCCTTAGAATTTTCAACGGTACAAAGAACCGCGTCTGTGCAAACGTTTCCCGGACCCAGCTCACAATTAGTTAATTCCCATTACGTACTAGAAATGCAGCGCACCATGATTCAGTCAAATTCCCATCGGAAAAATGTCACAAAAATTCGGTGCATTTTTTGATTAGCTTTCCTTCCGAGCTTGAAAAGTTTTCTGCGTGAAAAGCGACTCGGAAATGTTGCCTTTCACTGTGGGTCCGACTGACGAAAATTTTGCCGAAAATTGTATGAAAAGTCATATTTTCATTTTCATCTTTCACTTATTCGGCGCACGTTATGACGAACGAAAAGAGAAAACGGAGGAAAATTTCGTTTACCCCGTTTTATCAATTTTTGATCATATCGCAAATCCGCGAAGAAACGAGTTAAGAATTTTGAATTTTTTTCCTGCAACGATGATATTGGATAATGAAACGATTGAGATCTCCGGAATCGGGAAAAACATTGAATCGATGGTAACAATAGGTTGAACAACGATAATTAATTAAGAAGGCGAGAGGGAGTTGCCAGAAGTTTGCAAAAGTATGCGGGAGAGTAGTGCAAGGGGGATTAAGTACCGGGTGTTGACGGCTGGAGGGTGAATGCTCCCCTCATTGTGGAGTAAGGTAAGAAAAAAAAGTCTCCCAACTGAGAATTCGCTTGAGGAACTCGGAGAGCCTGGATGGCAGATACGAGAACTATTATTTAATTCAAGTCTTTACTAAGAAGAAGGAGGAGCGTATATATGTGTAGGTAGAAAACGGTAGGATAGGAAGCGTGACCAAGCCGTTACGCGAATACGAAAGTGCACATTGAATGTCGTAAACTGTCACGTGGTGTGGACTTGGGCTCTTACTTGGGCTGCTCTTGGCTTTTTAAGATTCGAGAGCGAGTAATTGAACAAAGAAAATTTCAATACTTCCTCTTGCGTGTTGCTCTCGGCATCTCCGGATGTGCGCCTCCTGAAAGACTAAAGAGAAAGTGGGAGGCCCTTTGCCTCCCGACCCACTTTTTCTTCTCGCACGTTCGACTAAATTAATTAGCGGAATACTCGACGAATTACCGATGGAACAATCGTTCGAAAGAGCGAGTAAAGTATGCACGTGCAGGTTCCTCCACACATAGCTAATTTCAATGAAACAAGCTTCACTTTAAATTGGAATCGAGTCAAAGAAACTACGAGCTGAAATTCCTCCGGTAATGATCCACGAAGCTTTGAAGTTTAACAGTGCATGAGGTACGAGAGGAGGAACGTCTGATGATAAGAAAACGAATGATCGTAAACATGCTACGACCTTGTTTGAAGCTGCAACAAGGATGATGTTCTTTTTTTCCTCGAATTCGCAATTCAAACAATCTTGCTATGTTAGATATATATTTATTCAATTTATGATGAAAATAGAAAAGCTACTCCATTCGTTCAGCACGGTTTTACTGTCTATTTATCTTCTCGTTGCTAGGAGCTCTGGAGGCGGACTTCTTCCGGTTGATGTTAACGTCTGTGCATCTTAATGCTTGGTCCCCTTAGCATCGTCTACGGAAATAAACTCGACGATCTTCTCTGTTTCAAAGAAAGGAAAACGATGTGTATTATTAGAGGCTGAGCGGTGCAGGAGGAAAATAAGGAAAAGGGAGTGGAGGAACGTATTAGTGGAGCGGGCGATGCGATGGAGAAAAATAAAGAGAAGCCGGAATAAGGGATGAGAGAGAGAGAGGGAGAAGAGGAGAATCGACATAAACACAGGCATATATGCGATTGGGAGTAAAAAGAATGAGTTAGAAATGGTGAGTCGAGTGTGTAGAAAGCTCGTAACCTCGGGCTGGGTGTGCCCCGACGACGTGGATGAGGAAGGCAACCGCCATCGTTGACTACGACGAAGAAAACGTCGTCCCGAGAATGGAAGCTCTTGCATGTAGGAGACAATAGGGGTAGTTGGTGTGGCACACGCCAGGGGATAACTCGCAAGAGAACGAGAAGAGAAAGCTTGCGTCGCCAGTAGACAACGTTGGGGGATGAAAGGAAGAATGAAAGATAAAGAATGAGAGAGAGAGAGAGAGAGGGAGATGGAGAAAGGAGAATACGAGGAGCAGCCTCTGCGAGAGAGCACGCGGTGACTTTTGCTGCCTTGTTGCTGTTTCTGTTGCCGAGGGCTTCGAATAGAAATGGAATAGCCAAAGAGTGAAAAGCACTGCCGCCTAGTGTTGGCCGGATGACCCAGGTTATAGTAGCTCGAGAGATAACCCGCGTGTGACGACAATGGGAGAAAGATCGCGGCAACATATACACGAGCATATGGGCATGAAGCAAGGCAAGAGAAAAGATGGGGAGTAAAAGATAAAGGGAGAGGGTGAAGAGGGTTGATATGAGTGAAAAAGCCTGGGACTAGGTAAAGAACAAGATGGAAAATGTACCTGAGAAGGCACATACACATATTCTTGCTATTATTCTCGTACACGTCCGACTATTCGTGTACTCTACTCCTTGCCAAATGATGAAACTGGCAGGTTCAAAAACGTACCACATGCAAATGCATTTACCTCTGCAATCTAGTTCCCTCAAGTTCTCGTGTATCAGCAAAGTTGCTTAAATCTTAACGAATATTTGTACCCGTTTGTGTGCCAGGTTTACATTCTTCATACGTCGAATACGAGAGTAGCTGACTTTTAGCTAACAACTTTTCTCCCACTGGAGTTTCATCGACTTCATGACAATATTTCGTGCTCGAAATTCACAGTGAAGAATGCGTTGGTTATATTTGTTGTTGGTGTAAATCGTCACTGTGGAAACTGTCTTATCGAATTAGAATGGTCGACCGAAATTTATATGCCATTGGGGGGTGTCAAGGGAACAACAAAAAAACACAACGACAGAAAGAGTGGAAGAAAAAAGGCTGGAAGAGTCCCGGAAGTATAGCGATGTCGACAATGTGCACTAAAAAACCAACGATTGTCCCATCGAGACCAGTCTCCGGATATTTCCGGTTACGAGCAGAATCGGCCGCCATTTTGAATCGTACGCACGAATTCGCTTAGCTTTCCCTTTTTATTCTTTCCCTGGCTACTCGTTATCACGAAACATCGTTTCGCTTCTATTGTCTCATCAGAATTTTCAATAGCCGCTGCTTCTCGCGGTTTTCCCTTTTTTCACCCACTTCGTTCTCTCATTCGATTCACAGTCGATGTTGTTATTTTTCAACCTTTAGTTTTTCTGTCAGTTCTAAGTTGCCTTTATATATTTTTTTCCTTTATATGGAAAATAAATAAATAACTGATACGAGAATCGTCGAAAAACGATGTTTAGTCTCGAAATTGAAGGATTTTTCTTTATTGATAAAAAAAAATCTGCACCAGAGGTCTCGCCATACGTTTTGGCGTTACTGATTCGAGCTTCAAAATACTTGGGGCAATAAAAGCGGTAGGGGAAAAGTACAGACGGTTCCAGAGGGAGTCCGTTCGTGAAGGTCCTTCAGACACGACCCTCGAACTGCCCTCGAAACGTGCCGGAGTAAGGGGATGTTGTACCATCCCGACGAGCTTCCGTTCGTCTACCAGCGACGTGTTTACTGACCTAATACGGTTACGGTCTGAAGAGCCGGAAACTACCGTGCTTCCTGATTCCAAAAAGCGTTCTCCGCCGTACACAAGCACTGAGAAACAGTAACACGATACAATATATCTATGCATACTTTCTATTGTCGAAAGAATGGCAAATAAAACAAGCCCCACATCCTTTTAGCTATATCCACACAGCCAACATTTATCCCCTCACTATTTTACCGGCTGATATATTATTTGGTGAATTTTATCGATAAATACTGAGCGTAAGCCGAAGGTCCGAAATAATGAGAACACGAACGTTTATGTGTTATTCTGAGTGACAAATTAATGAACATCTCTAAATTTCATATCTATAAATAATTACATCGATAACAAACGAAAACAAGAGAAGTTCTGGTTGCATTAATTTTATTTTTTTCATTCATTCCCTTTAGTTTTTCTTCATCTTTCTGTTTTTTTTTTTACGTTCACGTAACGCGATATAGAAAAGCCTCTAACGATACGACGTGCACAAAGTGAATGACTACTTCCACCCCTCCGCGCGTTCCATCACCCTTACCATCGGCGAGCACCCGCTTCCACGCTCGCACGCCTCAACGGAGATTAATTAAAGGCCTGATAAATTGCGAACTCCTAGCTGGTATAGTTACGTACCTTGGAATAAGATGTCCCGTCATTAATAATGTTAAAGTACATTAGACGAGAAAGAGAGAGAGAGAGCAATAGCATCGAGGAGGAGAAGAAAGTGAGCCTATGTAAGCTCCGCCCTGGGAGGTGTCTACGCCAAATTTTCATTTTCTCTTCTTTATCATCTCAACGAGATAAATGTGCCTGTTTTCATGATGACCGTGCAAATTTCATCATACCATTAATATGCCGAATTGAAACACACAAAATAATACAAAGCCGAATATACGCCCGAGCGAATAGCCTGAAAGCCGACTCAGCTCTTATTTTATTCATTATATCGCTTCGTCATTGCACTTAAGGTAGTACTCTCGCTATACATCGGTCGAGAATAAAAAAATTCATACCTCACCGAAAATTTTAATAAATAATCTCAGCTTGAAAATGGAAAAATCATCCCGTCGTGAATATTTTCATTACCGGATCCATCTCAATATCGATTAGATCGCATTTATTTAAAATTGACACTTGTTAATTAAAATCCGGAGATTCCAACGGGATGAAAAAAAATTAACCGCATTAATTGAATCAGATCCGAGAATGTAATGAAGATTTAGTTACTATGCATCAAGTTTCTATCGCTCAAAGGTTTGCGCGGTATAGAAAACTTTTCTTACATTTTCTTTTGGTGGAATGATCGATAAACCGCGTGATTTAACTGAAACGCAGCGTAATCATCTTCGTATATACACGCAATTCCAAAATATTACTCATGTTTTAATTCAGTTGTCAATCCTTCGTTCCAAATGATTTTTACTACCAATTACGATTTGTAATTTATTTCTAGAGTTGGGAATAGCTCGAACAAATGAAATGGAGAATGTGGTCATAGGTTCAATGAGATGACGACTGTTATACGAGAATCGGGGTGGAAAGTTGGCCAATTGGGCATGTTTGCTCGCTTCACTACGAGCTCGCGTGCTCATAATTAGGTATACCGAGCGATAATTAACTCTTCGAATGGAATTTGTTGCATTTACGACTTCTCCAATTATCTTTCTCTTACTCATTCGTTTTCCATCGTACTTGATGTATATTTATACATACATATGGACGTGGTTCTATATTCTATATCTGTACGCTTCATTTCGCTGGGCTCTGAAATTCCAGAAGTGTTTCTCGTCATGACCAATCTCTGCGATATATTCGACTTCATATCCGACACATTAATGGCGAACTCGCTCGTAATTAACAGACTGCTTTCACTTTTCAGTCGATTTAACGAAACAAATCCTTGGAATTGTCAATTATTATATACAATTGAAAAAAAAAATTTGGAATATTAAAATTTCCAGCAGGAATGCAACAAAATTGAGTTTTTTCTTGCCCAGATCTCACGATTCTCATTCAATATTCAGTTACAAGCATAAAGCCACATGTTTTTAAGATCCAAAGAAAAAATCGATACGAGAATTGTCATGATTTTTTAAATTGAACAAAAAATTCATAGAAAAACGTATTTTTCGGTGAAGCCCAACGTTGCGAACTCCAGTGTCTATAATTGAGATGTTTGGACCTTCAAACAAGACGATCGCGTTGTTTCGTAACAATATCAAGTTCTGCGAGGCGGAAAATTTATCCAAAATGATAATAAAATGAATGAATGTTGGTAGAAAGTGAGAGAGTGGTGATATCCATTAGTCCTGGATGTATGTTTGAGCTAAACTCATGGAATAATTAGGGTCAAGTTGTAGTGATTAATTAGTTAAATTGTGGAAACTATAGTGGATATAATTAAATTGAGAAATGTGGGTTATGTCATCGAAAATTCCTGGGAGAGTTGGTCCTTCGCGAGAAGCCAGATTAAATATCTCGTGTCTCGAGTCATGCTGGATGTAATAGGATGTGTGTCATGTTAAGAAGAGGGGAGGCTTTAAGGAGGGTTCGAGGACCTCGACAGATATGTATGTGCTTTGGGCCCTTATATAATATTGAGATGTGTGTTATACCAAAAACGGAGTTGTCCCAAGCATAAAGTGGGCCACGAGACCACTAGCGTTAATTAAGTTAGAAAGCCCAGCGCTAGGCTGCCCATTTATACATGTGAATATATGGCGTGTATATATATAGATATATAGAGCGATGTTAGTCAAACCTTAACCGTAGGAGACCGATGGAACTCAATTTGTGAACCACCCTTTCTTGTACGATCGTAGCTCTAATAAATTTCGCCACCTCCTATCGTCGATTCGTTCTTCCCTATCGCCCACGATGGATGTGGAATCGTACACCCATGTAGATAGACACGGGAGGCTCGAAAACGATCTTTCCTCGTAACAGATTAATCATGTGAAAAAAAAAAAAAACGAGTGTTAACGATTGTTATTCTTTCACGTCCTGGCTGACGATATTCCGACGTAAAACCTTACCGAATCATTCGACCAAACAAGCAGAACAATGTTGCTTCATATATCTCGCACGATTGCCATTTATTTATTCGAGCTTTGACCATTCGATAAGTAAAAACGTTGGATTGAATCAACTAATTGCAATTCCATTAAGAAACGATCATTCAAATACCACACCACCGTGTGGCTTTGACAACGATCTGCGAATTTTGAGCAAATTGATTTTACACGTAATTAAAGACTCGATAACTGTAACGAGCAACTGGTTTTTCTATTCCGTTTATAACTGGCGCAGTCAATCACAAAACAAGCCCAGTAATTCCTGTAATTCCTACTCGTTCATTATAAGCGATTTGAGATCATTCAATGAATTAACTTGAAGAATATAAAGCGAGTGGTTTACGCATAAAACTGCAACTAGCGATATCACTTTGAATTCGCAGTAACAAAGAGACCAAGCAAATAAAAAAAGAGTAGAGAAAAGGGAGAAAGAAAAAATAGTGGAAAATAAAATCATTACTTTGCGTTATTACGTTTGAATGCAAACTACTGTAACCAAAGCCACAAAGCTAATTGTGCTCATTCAGTAAAAGTGGCCTTTCTCTTGCATTTTTCATTTTCTACCTCACATTCAACACGCATAACTCACTCAGCAGAGATTTTTTTACCCGTAGACCCCAATTAACTCGATTGTTTTATGTTCTCCCGTTTTTGTTTCGCCCTTTTTTTTACCCTTGCCGGAAATGAATTCGATGGGAAAATCCATTGATAACGCAACGTCAAGTAAGTAGATACAGTCGTGAAATGTCCAGACAACTTTTGTTCAACGAACTTCGAACGATTTAGGTCCATCGCGCGTCATTCCAACGAGATAATGGCTCGTGTAAGCGGCTCTTATGTCATTGGCATATTATCTAGCGGTACGAGTCAAGGTTGAAAACAAAACACCAGGTGAACAAAACTCGAGAGTCACCGACGAGTATGAGTCAGAGAATAAAAATAAACAGCGCGGTTCGAGGAAAGTTGCAGCGAAATTTTCATCGTTGTGAATGTGTGAATCAGTGAAAATAATCCTCTCGAGCTCTCCAGACGGAGGTTCTCTCGGCCGAGGTGTTATTCGTTATAAATTTGCGTGACCTCTCGCCGCGAGCTTTTTTCTGTCTGTCTACATTTTTGCTTCGATGACCGATGGTTTTTTCCACAAGCTTGAACATGAAGGTAGTCGGTCGATTCGTGTCTCTATTCTTGTGGATTCGTCAGGCCGAAAATTCTTTCGAGTTATTTTGAAAATTTGAGAGACTCGCGCTCCGGTAGTCTTGCGATTTTTCTCTCGGGGCCTACCGACTCATTTTCTATCGATTCCCATTCCTGGAGCTCCGAGACTCGCCCTTATAAAAGCCCGAATAAAAGCGAGAAAAAAAAGATAAATAAAAAAGACAAGTTGAATCTAAGAAGAGAATCGAGGTCATGGCGAGAGGAAAGTTTACTATACCTTTGATCTTGACACATCTCAGGTGCGTGCGTGAGGCGAAACAAGAGCAAGAAACTGGAGAGAACGGACCCCTAAATCGCCTTGAGGTCCCTGCGGTATTATACACCAAGAATAATTCATTAAAAGTGCAAAAACACGTCAGCATGAACCCTATGAGTAACCAAGGATGAAAGCTCCATGTCGACCAAAAACACGAGAAAAAAACTTTTCCAACAGACTCGTAACGTTTCTTATGTACGGTCTCTCTCACGCTCGTTCATTCAGCAAAAAATTTTTGTCACGTGGATTGATTATAAAAAAAACGTCCAGGAGGAGGGAGATAAAAGGAAAAGATAAAAAGACGATAATTTGAAATGTTTTCCGCAAATTCTACATCCTTAAAATATTTTTTCTCCATGCTTTTTTTTTTTTTTGAGAAAGACTAATTTTTCTATTCTTTCCTTCTAGAAGTTCAAGCCCCAGCCACGAATCGTTCCCTTCGATTTCGAATTTTTATTCATTTGCATTTTCCAGTCACTGGTATATTTTTCGAATCCGACAAGGGATAGAGACATTTTTCCCTTGGCTATTTTGTAGAGAATTATTTATTGCAACTCATGAACTTGATCCTCGGGAATGATTAATCGGAATTGGCTCAGTAAACCTTCGCATGAAAAACAGCTCGAAGAATTTTGGCGTGGAGAATTATATTTATGAAAAATAAATATTTTTGAGGGAACGAGCAAACGATTTCTCTGAGCACATGACGACGTCGAGTCTTCTAATACAGTGGAAAAAATACGCGTACGTTGCTTCAGTATATACCGTGAAGTAAAAGCGTAATAAAAATCGAAAAGTCCCGTCTGGCTTGTACTGGGCTTTACCACTGGCTACCACGACTTCATCTCGTTTTTTCCTCCTTTCCTCTGTCTCGAACTTTCTCACTATCCGATAGGTCGTATTTCTCTCTTGTTCTGCCTCGTTCGTTCGCCTCGATCCTCTTTTGTCGGGAAAATTTTTCACTCAACCAATATGAGAAAGCGAATATATATACACGCCACCACGATCCATATGGATTTTATAATGTCTTCTTCGCCCAAACGGACTGACAGTATATACATATTCGTACATATCCATACAAATCCATGGGGTCGTCAATAACAAAAGGACCGCAATTTTGAATGCGTTGCAAAATATTAACGATCGTCGAAATCTTCATTAACTTAATTAATATCTTTCAATGAAAAAGCAGAAATCTTGATTTACCTTATTAACGATAAGGTTTCCGTTCATTACGAAAAAATTCATATTCAATGGCGGAAAAATGAAAATTCAACTGGACCTCGAACTTTCATCGATAAGGAAATGTCGATGATTAATTCATTACAGTGTCCTGAGCTTTTTATATAAAATTAATTGGATGGATATGAAGGTTAGTTTCTTAAAGGTCAATGGGTTTAGTGTGAAAGGGCCTGTAGCGGGATATTGGAAAAATAAGGTAGACAGTGAGGCAGCCATTGACAGTAGCAAAAGCAAAAGAGCTTCGTGGCTGGCGTTATTTTGCTAGGACACCCTATATTTCGGTTTCTTTTTATCCTAGCCACGATCGGGAACGTCGTCATTCGCCACAGCTTTCTCGCTTTCTCCATTCCAATACCACAAAATTGCTGTCTACACGTCCCTTGATACAATATTGTATCGATTCCCTAACAGTCGATATTCTCTCAGCTCTGTCTCTGATTCTCTTTCTCTTAGTTGGACATCAAGTTTCCCATTTTCACGTCTTTCTCTCTGTGAGCCTTTTGACGGTTTTTCTCGTTTACAAACACACACACACACACACACACACGCACACACACGCACACACCGACGCAGGTGAACACGAAGAATAAAGGAGAATAAAAAATCTAGAGTGACGAGTTTCCAACGCCTTTGTCTCTTATTTATCATTGTTTATTTTCGTTTCTATTCGCTTATTTTCCTTCCTGACCCTCCTCTTGTTCTCGCGTTCTTCCAACGCGTACTCGAAGCCCAGGAGTGCCCGTCTATCCATTATCCAGGATAAGGGTGAAGTTACGATTTGTTCAGTTTATGGGGATGCCTCTCGACGTTTCATCCTTGCTCTTTTCCCCTCCTCCTTCCATATACTGTGCTTCCGACTTTTGAGCTTTTCCAAGCTTTGCAGTCCGAGCGAGTGAAGGCAAAAGTGGCAAATAACGCGAAGTGATAGAATTCTCATGAGACTGGAAAAGGGCATTTTCGTACTTGCCTCTTTTTTCCTTCCAACAAAATTAAAGATTCTTCTCTTTTTCCCTCCCTCCTTCCCCCAGCCTGTCCCGATAGCAACCAACTAGTAAAAGCTCTCTGACGTCGAATACAACGAAAAAGATGTTGAAGGGGAGGAGATGCATGCAGGAGAAAATAGAGTATAAAGGAACACAGTCTCTCAGCAGTAGACCGAGCCAACCGGTTGCGGCAGATCAAAGTGACACGCAGTAATTAAGTCTTATCTTCGTTAACGCTTTCTGTCCCACAGTTAACGTGCCTTTTATCGGAAGCCTGGCTAATGAGATTTCGAGTGGTTCGCTTTTTCTTCACTTTTTTCTTCGTCATCTCTTTGCTCTACAATGTTGTCGGCTCCACCGGCTGAAAGTGGTAACTCTGTCGACGAAACTGCACTGGACATTTTTTCCTTTTGCAGCCAGCACTCATAAAATATGAAAAATAAACGGCTAATTATTCTTTCAGCATTTTTCACGCTGTCACACCCTTGCGAAATTCCTATACACATTAAACTTGCAACAAATACTAAGGATTTTCGTAATTATTGCGCAAGGCCTTCAATTTGGCCAGATGCTCCGGTAGACGCTCAACTAAAATTGCTCCCGCAAGCTCGAACCGTCTTGCCTAAAATCCGAGAGCGAAAGCTGTTGGGTCGCGGTCCAAGTTTAGTTTCCAAGTGGCACAACCTTTCTCATTTGCCAATCGCGCGCTAGGGCGATGCCCCGTTATCGCGCTAGGATTTCGAAACAAGAAAGGGAGGGAAACCAGATTTGCGATTGGGTCTATATGTACGTATGCACGAGGTGTATGAGAAAAGCGAGCCCGCAAGGTGAATTGGACTCGAGAGTATCTGTCACTGTCTCGGAAAGACGGTGAGATCGAGCGAGTTGTTTCGCAAACTGAATTTCGTCATTGTCGAAACTTGAACGGGGATGAACGGCAATAGGAGCTCTACCACAGAAACCTCTCCCCCTGCCGCCCTCTCCCTTGCTCACAGTTTGCTCCTATCGCGTCCGTCGATTAATCTAATTATCCGAGAAATGGAACTCGGTTCAATGTTGTCTCGTAACCAGAGACGGATACATGGAAAAGAAGGGAGAGAAAATTGAATGGATGGAAATAAAAGTTCATGTTATTGGGTTGGTTTATTTATTTTCATCAACAAATTCATGAATCGATATAATTTTTACGGTTTTTTATCAAATTCAGCAATAAAAAAAGAAATTTAGCGCTTCGTATTATTCGAGAGAATACCGTTTGGATAAACATCACCCAATTTATTTAGTTGAATAGACAAAAAAAACTCGGTCCAAAGGAGATTATGAAAAAAAAAAAAAAAAAAAAACATTTTCTGGCTCCACAGGGCCAAATAATTCAAAAGCCTTTCGATTGTTTTTTAAACGAAAAAAAAGATATTTCTCCGGTTTTTTTATTTTTTTGTTTTTTTGAAATTTGAAAATTTTTTTTTTTTTTTTTTTTTTCATCATCTCCTTTGGACCGAGTTTTTTTTGTCTATTCAACTAAATAAATTGGGTGATGTTTAT
>JAPYYS010000738.1:14094-135533 GCA_030522525.1 Campopleginae sp. 14b | reverse complement strand
GAAAAAAAAAAAAAAAAAAAAACAAAAAAAAAAAAAAAAAAAAAAAAAAAAAAAAAAAAAAAAAAAAAAAAAAAAAAAAAAAAAACTACACCGCAATGAAAAAAAAGACGATCGATTGATCTTTCGCGAAATAATCGGCGCTTAAAGTTGCTAAAATCTTAACAAACTGTGAATCCAATTAATCGATATTCTAAAGACTAAAAAACAACCAAAGAAAAAAAAAAAAACGGCAAAACCAAAATCTTTTTAATCAAATGAATGGAGAATTTTTTTCGCAGGAAAAAAAAAAACAAAACAAGAAAAACCCTCGAATAAAAGTTTTCGCAAGAACACAAAAATCTCGAAAAACAATTGGCTAATTCTCGAATTTGAGCGTCAGGTCAAAGACGAAATCGAAGAAATGCTCGTTTCACTGAAACGCTGCCACTTTCGATATCGTCAATAATGGAATAAATAATTCAAAAAAGAAAAAAAAGAAAAAGAAACAAAAAGCAGAAAAAAGTGATGATAAGTGAAAAGCTTCCAATATAAAATGAAAAAAAAAAATGGAATAAAAATTGAAATTCAACGACTAACCGATATGCATAAAATCAATAAATATTTCGCAGACGATTCATCGAGCCGTGCTTGGAAATCGTACAAGACGACAACAACTGCGGGCTCGACCTCGCGCTATCGCTCCGCTCCGTATTCCCGACCTACGAAGTAAATGCTTAAGTTTACCCTTCGCAAACAAACAAACAAAAACACACACAAGAAACGAGAGAAAGAAAAAAGCAAAAGAAAACATACAAAAAAGTATAAACTTTTTATAAAATTCTATTGACGTTGAAGCTTCCTAAACTTCCTTTTCGACCCATTAAATGGATTAAGCAAATAAATAAATGAATAAATAATAACGCCCTGTCCTCGAATTCCCTCATTACGAGACCGCATCGCCCTCTGGCTATCTCCTCACCTACGAATAATATGAATAACGAAACCACCAAATCAACGGGCAAACCAAAAATTTACCGAAAACAAATGCAAATATGTAAAACGAAAGAAAAACAAACGAAACAACAACAACAGTGCTGCTTCTAATTATTATTCTAGGGATAACTATTGGAATTCTTAAAAACGTGTTTTTTAAATTAATTTTCGTCCTCTCAATCGTTTACTATTTACTGGTAATAATATAATATGAATATAAAAAGGATTCAGTGTTTACATGTGTACTTCTTAGATATTCTAAAAAAACAAACAAACAAAAACCACAGACAGCATTTCGTTGTTTATCTATCCATAAAAACAGCTGATCGACTGGAATAATTGAACGGAAATTCCATCAACTCGTTACGTACCAATAATGCGAAATACCATGGAATAATATTCATAAACAAAACAAAACGTTTATCAACAAAGTCCTACTCTCGTGGGTGACATAATACAAACTTATTACGAAATGTGACGTTAGTGAAATTAAAGAACAACGCAAAGAACATGAAAAATTTGGAAATATTTAAAAAATATGATTGACCTCTCAACGCCCAAACGAATCAACGCTTCGAACTTTGTAGTTGTGACCGACATTACCAATAAATGAATAAAATACAATAACTCTCCAACATTATTTCAGATAACAATACGAAACAAAAGGTATTGATATTCAAATAAATCCATTTTACCGCGAAGCAATAACGTTGTAAACAACAATCATTGTAACAAAATGAAACAAACAAAAATCATCTCAATGTAACAATTCCGACAACCGAATCATTTAAATAATATAAGAAGAAAAAACAAACAAACTTTTCCGCTAATATTAACGGTGAAAAATAACAAAACACTCGCGATCGTTGAATAAATTTTAAATCAATCATTTAATCAGCTGTTTGGCTCAATTTTCCCCAAACAATATTAATTATTGTATTCTGGTCACGCTTTCTGGTGCATTTTTCCATGATATTGATCCGAGAGCTACTCTCTCGCTTCCTGGTCGAATAAAATGGTTTCAAAAAAAAAAAAAAAAAAAAAAAAAAAAAAAAAAAAAAAAAAAAACATTTAGCGAGTCTATTGAATGGAAAATCGTGATTGAAATCGTTGCTTACAACGTTGTTCTGAGAATAATAATTCGAGATTGATAGACTTATGAAATTTTGTTTTTCTCCACTTGTTTTTATGTCAATAAATTAACACTGGTTTGCCTATCTTCCTGTCAGGTCTATAGAAGAGTCCTGCAGATCGCGTTGGAACGCGCTCTCGTGGCTTTAAATGTTTTTCAACTCTCTGAAAACTCGGACTCGTGGAGTGACTCGACGTGAGTATACCGTTCGTGTGGTCAATATTTTTGTTGTTTTATTTTCGGAGTTTACGTTCGGTTCGATTTCGTCGAAAAAATAAGATTCTTTCTCCTCATTATCCCCCTTTTTCCCTTCCGGTCCCTCAACCTTTGTTTACTATTTTTTTATCCGCCCAGAAACAAGACGAAGAAAAGGAATAATTGACGGAATATTTAGCTCCAATTTGTGTGCCCCAACGAATGATTTTTTTCAGGAGAAGAGAGAAAACCAAACATAACAAATTGCGCTGCTGAATCATTTTTTTCTTTCATCGAACGTCCTAACGTGAGCCAATGAGCCAAAGAGATAATCATTCATGAGAGAAAAACAAAACGAATTCCAACTGCCAATATAATTGTCCCCGACTTGGCGGACACTTGCCCGATTCTCTTTCCACAGGTTCGTCCTCCATTATCCAAACTCTCGAACAATGTTTTATATTATGTGCCTTACGGACTTGAATCACTCGAATCAAACGAAAAAACAAACGACGATTAATAAAAGACTCTGTGAGTCGCCAATCGATATTTATTTATACGTAAACGAGCATTTTTATTCCTCCACTCGTTGCCATTGCAATTTCGTCTCACGTTCCGTTTGCCCTTTCCAAATCTTATTTCCAAGCCTCTCCTCAAGACAAATGAAACAATTTTGCTGCAAAAATCAAAATCTCCATGGAAACGTTCAATACAAAAGGAATTTTATTTAATTTTTTCCATTTCCTCACATATAATCGAAATTTTTCAACATTTACTGACGGTCAGTAACCCCCCGAGAAGTCGAAATTTTACGTTTTTTTGCCTTACCGACGGTCGGCAAAACGATTACCTCGTTTTCTAGTGGCGCAAAGAAAAGATTTTGATTTCGAAAAGTCAATGACTGACCAATGATAAGGAAGGAATATAAATGACTGGTCGTTCGACAACTCGCGCGGTGTAGATTGCTTAAAAACAATATTCTCATTTATTTATCACACACCAATATACAAAAATGAACCGTATTAATATCAGAATATAATATACTACGAAAATTCAAATATATTTTTTAATAAAGATATATCTGAGTATGTTACAAGATTGGAATGATGTTTCATTGTGCGGAAACAACAAACGGGAATGAAACAAAAAAAGATAAACATTGTCTACAACATTCGTCACAGTTGGCACAGAAATTCTGGTAGAAAAGATCTCTCGCTTTTAGTTTATTATTATTTCGTTTATCTTTCTTTTTCTACGCTCTCGTCTAGTTCGATTATAAATAAGTCATTAATTTATTTTCGATCTTAAAAGTTTAAAGATTCCACTAATTAATTTTTAATTAGTCGAAACAAGGAGTCCAAGTGGGAGTTAAATTTATTGCTGCTTTTTTTCATCTTTCTTTCGTTTGTTGGCCTTTTTTTTCTGTTTATATCTTTTTCCTAACTATAACGTTAAAATCTTTCACGAGGTTCGTCTGCCTTTTTTTATTCAGCAATTTTCTTCTCCCCCCGATACTCCTTTTCCAGCGCGAAGCAATCACGAGATAACGAGACTCTTCGGTAATATTTCTATCAATTTTGCCTCTCTTCATTCTTTTTCTTCCTAATTTTTATTTTCTTCCTTCTTTTCGCTTCTATTTTTTTTTTTTTTTTTTTTTTTTTTCAATCTCCTCGCGAGATTATTGCCCCGCTAATTTCGCACCCTCACTCCTTCCTAATATCGCTCCTTTTTTATTCCTCATTAAAAACATGGAATGCAGCACGTTATCCAATGATACCACGAGATTAACGCATATGATTATATCACAAGAAAGATTCAAATGCTCTGTACAGATTTTCTTGGAACATCAAATGCTCTCAAGCTTCAACTTAGCTTTATTTCGAATTATATATATATGAATTTTTGCTTTTATATATGTATGTATAATATATATATATATATATTTATATTTTTTTTATATTTCGAATATCTAAAATTTAGTTACAAAGTTAGATATGTCTCAGGTTCACCTGACATTGTACTTGAAACGATTTCAATGGGCCTTCGTAAATACCTCCATCCCGAAAGCACATCCGATTAGATTTTCTCGCATTTCTTTTTTTTTTTTCTTTCATCAGTGTCCCTTTTATTTTCTTCTATGTCGTATTTTATTTAATTTAATGTTAAGGTGTTGTTGTTTTTTAGTTCCTGTAATAATCGCTATTATGATACATGGAATACGTATTTGTTTTTTTTCTTCTTATTCTTCTTCATGTTGATCGCACTTTTACTCTCTCAACCCCTCAACCTCCGCGATACGGAGTATCGTCGTTTTTCTTTTTCCACGAGGTAAGAAAAAAAAAACACAATTATTATAATAATAGAAATTAGATAACTGATTGGCACATCTCAAATGGCAAGTTTTATCGCATTGGCACAATTTTCGACAAATTGCTTCGCTCCATCGTGGCTTTTTTCTTTTCTTTTTAAAAATACAAGGAAAACCGAGGTTTTTAACAATTTTTTGGGCTTTTCGTATTCTCCACGGATGTGGACGATGTGCAACGGCGCAGGGAAGGAAAATCAATATTTTCTTCATACCTCAAAACTCGATGAGCTTTTCTCGATGATTTTCCCCCATGCGCTTCTCTTTTTATTGTGAAATAAATTGATTCTCCTGGCTGTGGCGATTATTAAGTATATTATCGTGTAGAAATACTTTTTTAGCCTCGGACAGCTTACGGACAATTTGACAACGAAATTATTGGTTCGTCCAAGGAATGAGCATACTTTTTAAACGAGTTATTATCGCGGAAACAATATTGAGATATTATTATTTATCTTTATAGTTTTAATTGTCATGGAATAAATAACTTTTCATGGAAGATCTGAGGAATCGATACTTTCTCGTATTTTCTTACGTATTTTTGTTTTAGTAGGAAAGGGGGCGTGTTGAGGGCGGCGATAATAGTGATTGAACGATCGTGAAAGGGGCAACGATTAAGGAAAGAGCGACGAATGGCTTATACTCTGTCATCTCGAAGGAGAAAAAAGTTATTCGTGGTGATTCTCGTAGATTCTGTACACGGACGAAATAACGATATTTCTTCGTTTCTCGATCATTATTTTGTTCATTTTCATTTTGTTGCCTTTTCCTTTTGTCCTCGATCCTCCTAATTTTTATTTATTTTAAAATTATTTTGCCTCTAGTGACCGGCCAACCTCCACGTGCCCCACGTCTCATTTATTACGAAATTAGCGAGTATTCAAAAAGACACGATATTTCTATATACATAGATTAACATTTACCAAATGTGCAATAATTGCAGTAATTAATGGTCCAGTGTCCTTTTCACGCCTTCTCACAATCTCTCATCCGCTTCATTTTTCCCTTTGTATCCTTTTTTTTTTTTTTTCTTATCCCTATTCGTGTCTTCTCCCTTTGAATTTTTCGTGCCTCGCTACTCTCGCTCATTTTTTTGTTCTTTCATTTTTCCTCGAACTTATCAATTGTGGGGCCACGAGTGGCTGATCGAGGTTACCACGTTCGAGGTAGGCGGGACTTCCGGGCGTCACTTCTTCATGTCGTTCATTAACGAACCGTCCTTGTTTTTATTCGCGTCCAAATTCGATTGTTGACTGCTCGTTACTCCACCCCCGTTTCCCGGATACATCTTCTCCAGATGATTCAGGGACTCGCTTAGGAACTTCTGCAATTTCATCGTCAAAGAAACAAACAAACAAAAATATAAAAATCATTTTTCCAGCATTTTTCGTCGTCGATTCTGTTTTTTCGGTCTTTTCGATATTTTTTATTTTTTTGATATTCTTCTTTTACCTGTATGGCGGTGAGGGCAGCGACGATCGCTGGGCTACCGAATCCGTGTGATATCAGTGAGAAATTCGTTAAATGTCGCTGGATATTCGGGTCTAAGATGTGCGGTGGTCTCGTGTTGCACAACGGCGATCTGTCCTGGTTCAAAAGATCCATCAGCTCTTTGGTGATTTGTCTGAAGGAAAAAAAAACAACAACAACAAAAAACATTAATTTCTCGTTAAAAGAAGCAAAAGTGATGCCCAACATTCCGGCCTGCAGAGTTTCATATTATTTGCGTCTTTTTAAGCCCGCGGACTGGCAGAAATACAAAAATATTTCGCATCGTTGCACGTTTCTTAAGGCACCGATCGTAAAAACTGGTGCATTTTATCCGACCAATAAAATTCTCGTATTGTCACATCAAGACAAGAAAAACTACCCGAGGCCCTCAAAGCTTCGTGTATGTGTTGCTCTGGACAATACTCACTTGGTCGCATGGAGAAGCTCTTTTCTCCTGTAGGAATCCTGGGGCTCGCAGTGCTGCCGACTCAGATATTCGGCTACTTGTTTCGCAGGGAACTCCGTCTCGCAAACGTATCCAAAGTCTCTCGCAAGGTGAATAGCCTCGCCTGGAACAAGAAAAATCAAAAAATTCATTATTATATGTCGCCAAATGTTTTTCATTGAAAATTTCAAAAATTTCACGATTCTCATCGTTTTAACGGTGAAAAATTGGATTTTCGATATCAAGGCTTCAAGTTTTTTCTCTATCGAGTCTCTGGGGAATAATTATAATAGAAATTTTCCTTTCGAGTCGGCGTGATTCCCCGGCCATGCCAAGAACGAATAAACACACACACACACACACACACACACCGAGAGATCGAGCTCGCAACGAGCAACCTAAAGGAATGCGATGGTTACACTTTTCTTGCGCTACAAGTTGCTACCGCGAGTGACACACGTTCTCCGACATTGCCGACAAGATAATGATGACACTCTCAAAGAGCCGTTCCCCCCGGATCTCTCGATATATTTATTTCTCTCGAGAGACTCCAAACGATGATTGAATTATTAAGAATCAATTTTTATTTCGTATTTTTTTTTTTTTTTTTTTACCCCCAATGTATTCGATTCCTTTTGATTTTGTCATTCAACACGATTATTATCTGAAATAACATTTCATTTTAATTGTTGCGCAAAAATATATAGATTTAGTCGCCGCCCCCCGCGGCCTCCTGTTCCGTATGTTGTGCAAAAGCGTCCAGTTGCTGTTATTGTTTGCCTGGAGGGCAAAACCCATTCGCAACCAAGAGCTCATACTCGTTGCCCGGGGGGCTTGAGAATTATCCAATTTCTCACTCTCACCCCTCTCAAGTTGATGAACACTTTCGACCAACTGTAACGCCTTTCCTTCTCTCTTTATTGTCTTTCAATTATTTTACAGTACATTTGCCGGCCATGTGCTGATCCAAAAGTCCAGAAACCTTTTCCCTCTCATTTTTTTCGACATTTTTTAAATTTTTTACTTCATTTTTCGAGTCACACAAATAACTGTATTTATTTACATTTTTTCATCCAATTTACGAAACGCAATAAACGTTAATGAACAATCGAAGAAAAACTTTCTCTTCCGCGCGCGGCTCGCGAATAGACACTTTTTTCTTACCAAATTTTCGGCCATCAGACCTTTTCAGACTTTTTGCTTTTTTTTTTGTTGCTGCCCCCTTTCTTTTGGTTTTTAACGAACTCGCGAGAAAGTTATACAGGAGACGAAGGATTTATGCCGCTGCAACTTTTGTTCCTACCCGGAGCGTCAAGTGCCCACGAAATTCGTTGCCATCTCGAGAATCTGGTAACGAGCTCTTATTTTTCAAAGTGAAAGAAAGAGGATAGGATTCCGCCTGCTCGTGAAACTACCAAGTGAGAGCGCACTGCGCGGCACATTTCATTGTTCGGTAATCAACAATTCATTATCCTCATATTTTTTTGTCCAATCTTTACCACGCTTTGGTAAAAAAAAATAAAAATAAAAATAAAAAATGAGGGACGAAGAATCGTTTTCTTCGATTTTATTGTCATTAGAAAAAAAATGATAATTATTTATTTTCTCCCTTAAGAAATAGCTTTTAGCCTGGGTCACATTGACCCCGACGACTCTTACACTGTTGGAAAGTGTATGAAATATGTTTAACCGCATTTACAAGGTTTTCTCTCAATTTCAAAGGCTCTATTTACCTGGCGAGCAAGACGGAAGCTTAACCTCGAAGTTTCTTGTCTAATTTTCATGCAAATCGTAAAGCACAGTGGTGCGTTACTGCCAGTGGTCCGTAGCGAGAACGCGCAACCACCTGGTAATTCAACTCGAGACAATGCTCAAATTGGAGGTAATTGGTTCAGCCAGCGGCTCGTGTTTTGCATACGATGCCGGATACTCGTAACAAATAAACATTGTTTAGATAATATTGCGCAATTCCAAGAGTTTGTCGACTCATTTTCTCGGCACAAAATAAACGAGACGTTTTATTTTTCGACATTCGTATAATCGAATTGTTTTTTTTTTTTTAATTATTATTCAGCCCACTTCCGGTGGCTTCTCCATTCATGACGTTGGCACGAGCCGGGAGCAGCGAATAATCTCAGGTGGGCAAGGTCGATCGTGAATTTTCAACGATCTGCAAAGATGCTTCGGTACGAGAATGACTCGGAGAAATGTACGCAGCATCCCAATGCAGTTTCTCTAAGTTATACATGGAGAGCTCGGTATGGGAGCGCGAAACGATGAGTGGCTCCGTTTGCTGTGATAGAGATCACGTATCGAGAGAGACCACAAATGACGCTCCATTATCTGCGATGGAGGGAGAGAGAGAGAGAGAGAGAGCGAGAAAGAATAATCGCGGAGCTTTTTGCTCGGGGAAAAGATTTGGGGAATTCTCTTCCGCGTACAATGGACACGCCGCGTATTTTCTCTCGGGAAATATGTGCCGCGTGTGTGTGTGTGTATATAGAAATAAATATCTGTACGCGGGATGCTGGTGCATACCTTGGCAGAGAAACCCGTGAAAATAATTGGACGTGGAGAGTTCGAAGAGAGTCACCGATCCCAACCAAGATAATAATATCTCGGTCGACAAAAACTCGAGAGACCCGCCAAGTTTTTCTTACTCCTTTCCGCCAGTATTGCCACAAACGCATATGCACAATATCCAAATGTACAGGTCCATCCAAATTTGGATAACCGTATGAAAAAAAAGAAAAAATAAAATAAAATCAATTTAAAAAAAAACCCTCCAGAGTACGAGGAGCTGGACCGAACGAACGCCAGCAACGTGAATCGATCGTTCTTCATTCGCATGGAGATTAAGCCAGCAGCGTTCTCCATTCGAGTTTGCAAACGCGTGTGTAGATTCCCCAGCAAGAATCGTCTTGTTTCTGCCTCTCATACGATTCCGGGCAAATACGAGGGAAGAGAGTCATGAAACGCCGGAAAGAGAGACAGAGAGACCAAAAGGGATAACAACGAGTGGCGAAACATTGATACGAGTGGGAAGAAAAAATGGAGAATCAGGCAAAGAACGAAGGAGCAGATGGTCAAGGAAATGTTACACATACAAACGGACACACTCTCACCGAAAAGGCAATGTCAGGTCGTCCCGTAAATAGCGTTGTTCTCACAGCATCTTTACACGCCCTCAACCTTCGCGCTTTTCGACAATCTTCATTTCTCCTTCTCCCTCCCTCTCGCTCTTTTTTTCCTTTGACTCGACGAAAAAAATCCTAGATTTATGTATCGTGCGGCAAAGAAAAAAATGAGTCAGCTCTCTATGAAGAGATTTCTCTCGTCTCAACGCCCACGATTCGACGATTCATGCTCTATGATTGTCCGCGCGCAGTGTGCGCCTCAGCATTAGAGATGAAAAGGTGCGAACGATAAAAGAACGAGACAACGCTCCGCTTCTCCTTCGTATTGAATACCAAGTCTTCTTCAACTGCCACAATTGAAAGAGAAATTTCGCGAGAACCGTTAACCCACACCACGCACTTATTTCCATATTGCGTAATCTCTCATTGTGTTTGTCTAGTGCCAGCGACTAAATATCGAGAGAAATACCTTAACAAACATTCCAGACGACACTCGCCAAGGCGCACGAGTGTCTGCAACTTCAGGACCGAAATAGAAAACAGGCAATCCCATTATTTCGATCGAAATTCAATTGAACGGTCACGCGTCTCGTCAATTTTGAGACAGCCAAGATTTTCGACTTTCAATCAACTCCGATTCGGGAGGTCCTGTCCACAGAACACCAGATTTAATCCAATTTTTCTTTCTCCCAAATTCCCAAATCCCCGGAATTTATAAAATCTCGACAAAAATAACCCAAACCTGTGGCTTCTTCCGAGATCACGATATTCTTGTCACTCCGAATCCGCTTCATTCTATTTCGACATGTAAAAGGTCGAGAGATCGATCAAAGGTGTTCAAGGAGCGACGTTGACCTCCAAACATAAGACTTCTCCATGCGTAGGATTTGAGGAGATCGATCCAGGAAAGTTACGAAAGCGGAGAGCCAAATTCGTCCGCGATCGAATAAAAAAAAAAAAAAAAATTCATCCCATTTTTTCAATTAATTTCTCTATTTTTTTTTCTAACCATTAGACTCTTGAAAATTGACTTGAAACAGAAACTTTACTTGAAACTACAATTTACTTGGAAAAAAAAAAAAAATACGATACGATGAAGAAGAAAACAAAAAAAGGATCGAAGGAATGTGGAAAGGAGTTGTAAAGAGTTTGGGAAACGAGGAGATGGAGTGCAGGAACGAGAGAATGGACAAGTACGTAAAGTTGGAAGGAGTCAAAAGAGTGAAATGAAAAGTGAGTGAAAATTTGTTGAAGAGCGTAGGCGAGGAAATGCGCGGTACTTCATCTTCCTTCTTATCTCCTACTTTTATCATCTCTCTCGTTCTCTCCGTATCTCCATGATTTTTCTTCTCTATTTCCCCGGAGAGAATAATTGCGTTTTCATCGGAGTGTTGCACGCGTGAGGAGAGAGCACCGTGTGTTCTCGGACGTGCGGGTATTACATGAGACGGCGCATCGCGACACGTGGCAATCAGGTACGAATTTACACACGAATATTTCTCGAGAGAGCCTCGCCAACATTGAGACTCGAAGGATAGAGGGTCCTCTCGATCCACACCGTTTCAGCAGAGTTCCCACACTTTCTTTCGCCCTCGAGTCCATGCACCGACGAATTGCCGTTCTTTCCGACTCCCGAGTCTCTCCGAATAAAAAAAATAAATAAATGAATAAATTCGCGATAAAAGAAAAATTCGGCCAAAAGAAACGGAGTCTCCGGGACTCTCGACGAGAAAAATCATCCGATGAGATGCCTCTCTCGCCCTCCCTGCTTTATTCTCCCCTCGGAACATGCACGTATAGACGAAAGTGCGCTTTACCGCTCGCCGGGTCATTCGTGAACTCACACAATTTGGTACATAAGTTTATGTGTTTGTACGTATAGAATCCTGTCGGAAGATCCAAGATCATCAAAGCTCGCCATAAAACGTTCATGCACGAGAGACTGCTTTAATGGCTTAGATGTTTTCTGTTTTTTTCTCTTTTTTTTTTATTTTACGAACCGCTTGTTTGTCGTAAAGAAAAAAGAATAATTTTAAGGATGCGTCGCGGCGAAACGTCGGCAGATTCGATTGAAGTGCCATCAACGTGTGCAGCGTTTTTCTTTTGACGACAATCTTCGGAGATGCCTTTCGGATGAGAATAGCCGCACGCACGTGGGCGTCGAAACTTCACACTGCGTGTGGGTATTAAATTCCGATTTTACGCGACCACTATGTACACTAATACGCGTTCCCATTAAATCGCAATGACTTAAACCTGTCATCCTGCCATGCTCGAGTCTTTGACATTCTCCATATTCGATTCGTCGCAGAATTCAATCGACGAAATATCAATTAACATTTCAATATTTATTACGATCGCGCGATTCACTTTTTTTACGCTTAATAAACTCATGCCCGCATTTTTTGACGCAAACAATTTTACGTTGATGCATAATGACTTCCCGGCTCGTTTAATTCCGTGTAACCATGTCGGACAATCGATCCAATGTCCAAGTACACGAGAAACCCAAATATCGCTCGATCACATGTCACGTCGAATTAAACTTCTCCGCCTCGTTATCCTTCTCCATCTCTTATTCTCAACATCACCGCAGAACGAAAAAGAGACTTAATAAACGGGAGATCCTGTTAAAGACGTCTCTTTCGTGCGTCACGAGCCTCGACCGAATTCAACAGACCCAAGCAAATCTCGTTTCCACGTAATTGGAGTTGAATTTTCGTTGCTCACATCTTTTTAGGTGAATCGAAAAAAAAATCACAGTCAACTTCAAAAAAACGTAAAAGTTATCAAACAATTGTCATTTTTTCCGAATGCCTCTCGCGATTTCACGCAAACAATGAAAAACGAATTTTACCAATAAAATTATCTTGTTTATTACTAATAAATTTTATCATGACAAAATCGTGGAATTCCATTTGCATCACTCTTTCCCGGAGCTATGATTTATCGATCATTTATCTTGTTAATTCCAATCGAGGGCTTCGAGTATTAATAATCTAATAAAATTGATTTATATTTATTTGGTGAAAAATGGAAAAGTTTGCAGAAAAAATATAAAATGCGAAGTTCAGAGTGAAGATTCCCCAGAAAAAAAGTATGAACCCCGACGCGTGTGACGAATTAACGATTCTAATTACAAAAATAAAAATCACGATTATTTGGGCGTGGGAAAAGAAAAAATAATGTGAAATGAAATTTGGGCTGGAGTGAAAATCAATTGAAGAGAAACTTTCGGTTCGTTAGTTAGTGAAAGTCTAATTTAGTTTGGAGAGTTATTCTATACGGATGCGAGTTATATATCGAGCCGAATGTATATGAAAATGTAGAGTTTTTTTTTTTTTTTGATCGGTAATATAGCCCTCGGAGCAGGCTGGGTTATTAAGGAGGAAGAGTATTGGGTCTTGAGATACGTAACATTGTGTGTCCAAGTTTCTCGGCAGGTTTGTAAAGCCCTGAGAGATTGAGAAGGCAAGCAGGAGTGAAAGAGATAGGATGGAACGAAGAAAGGAAAAGGAGAGAGAAGAAGGAATAAGAAAAAAAGCAGCGAATGGTCCAGTGCCGCAGTGTTTTATGCCAGAGCCATAGCAACGCTCATAAATTATAATCAACGTCCGCACCAACACCCTAACAAACTATCAACACATATATTAATATATATGTACACATACGTTTTATATTTGTGTATATTCCGTCATTAAATGCCTCGGCAACCTCCGGAAGGCTGCTTTTCGAGACATATGAACGGAAATCTCTCATCCTTTCATACTCTCATTATATTTATGTTATAATATTTTGTGCCCATAGTACACCTGGTTATGGTGAATGGAAGCTTCCTATTAACCTTTCCACTCCTAACTTCCCAATGGAAGCAGGGAAAGTGGCAGAAAACTTATTCAATTTGTTTGAATTTATTAAGAAACGATTTTTTTATGTTTAATAATTTTTCTGATAAATTATCTCTAATATAATTGACGAAGATTTTTAAAAATCGTTATTCTTGACCTAAACTATAGCGTTTCGTGTGCGAATTCGTTGAAATTTTTCGAGCAACTATTTTTTTCTTCAATTAATTTTGCGAATAATTATCCGTGATATAATTAATGAAGATTTTCTAAAATCGCTATTCTTGACGTTAACTTTTAGCGTTTCGTTCGCAAATTCGTGGGAATTTTTTTAAGAACCATTTTTTTCTTCATTAAATTGTAATTAATTATTTGTAATATTGATTAAGATTTTTACAAAATTTAGCTTGGTATTTTTTCTTCTTTTTCTGCCTCACACTCATACTCGTTTTTTTCTAGCTTAAGGATTCATTTATTGACTTACCTTCCACCAAGGACGTTAAAAGGGTTACATTGGCAGCCTTCCTCCTTCCAGCTGGCAGATTGAGTCCAATTTTCTCGAGTTTGTCCCTCAGCAGTCTTCCGCCATTTTTCGATTTTGCCCTTTGAATATAGAGAAAAAAGATTGTTAATGATAATGCAAAAGAAAAAAGTGAATGAGATAAAGTAAAAATAGTAAGAGGCGTCGCATTGAGAGCGAATAATGTCTTCGTAGGCATTACGACATAAAAATGCCCCCGCATCGAGCCACAAAACGAGAACGTCGAGCGCAATTTCGAAATGAGAATTTTTGCCATTAATCATTTTGTCCCGAAGTATCAAAAGAATATGCGCGAAAGGGCCCGAGACATGGCGAGAAAAAAATAACAAATCGACGCAGTATAAATGCCCATTCGAGAGCAACAGCCAAAGAAATATAGTTGGAGAGTATTTCAATACGCGACAAATAATAATACAAATTTGCATAATTCGTAGGCGCTCTCATCGCGACCAATGGATCATTTAGTACATGCTCCCCTTTTTTTTCTCGTTAGTTTATATTTCGTGCAATTTTCAAGGACCATTGAAAAAGCTTTAAATAAATCTCGGATGACCGACCCAATTTGTGACATTGATTCGCGCCTACAAAGCCATCAAGAGTTTAGACAAATATCTGTCCTAACATTGGCTCAAGAGGAGTTATGAGGAAAGTTGTCTCTTCGAGTACCTGCGTCCATTCCATGAGAACCATTTCTTCCTTCACACTCTGTCCACTTACTAAATATCTATGCAACTATCAGCTTTTTCTCTCTCTCTCTCTCTCTCTCTCTCTCTCTCTTGCCTGTACGCCTTGGCCATGACTATCAATCATTCCTGGTTGTTGGTCCAAGTATAACGGGTCCTAGAAATGTTTTTGCCTCTCAAGATACATCTGTGTACGATAGTCGTTCATTCACTTTTGTTCCTTCCCCATGGTTCACATATTTTATCAAAGAAAATATTCTCTTATTTAGCTTCGACACTTTTGTCTCCGATTTACGTTCAGCCGAGTGGCTACCAAGCAAAAAGTCTGTTCTTAAGCAATGTCTCACAAAATTTACGTCCTTATGCTTGTGGGAGACAAAAAATGGATGGACTCGATGAAATAATGTATGAATGATGACCCAAAACTTCAACAGCCTCGAGTTTATTCTTCCACTCACTCAATACGCCCTTAAAATTTTTCAATCATTCACGCATATTGGAAATGGTGTTACTCATAAATCTGTATACTTCATTCACTCGTCCTTCCTGCTTGCATACAATTACCACTCTCAGTCTCATCGAAACGAAGTGAATTCTGACCTCGATAGTTTTTCGAAATATGTGACTAGGCCACGCCTTTTTTTTCAAAATATTTCATTCGGCTCTTTCAGGAGATCGTGAGAAACAAGCGAAAAAGAAAAAACGAAGATATGCACTAAACGTCATGTAATTCCAAATTCATTCCATTCTTCACGAACTCCAGCCTCTGCCCGCATCATTCGAGGCTCCAGATTCTCATGTTTCGCGATTTAAGGCCGTATCATCGTTATAGCGTTTCCGGACGTGACGAGAAGCGCGCTTAACTCATTATACAGGCTTGTCTTGACGAGGAACAAATCCTGGTCCATTCGACACCGAGCCAGAGAATACGTCTTGTCGTTTCTCTGTAGACGAGAGTTTCAGGGGCTGCTTCTTCTTGGCGCACATTTCCTTTGGCTGTTTAGCCACCACGGGCAAGAGAATGAGATGGAAAGGGAAAAGAAAAGATTTGACGTTTCGTTCTCGCTTACAAATCGATGGAATTTCCATCATTTTCAGATGTGGGACAGGCGTCGTTAGTTTCTCCACGAGACGTTCACACTTTTGCTCATTTCATTGAGACAACGAAACCCGGAGGGTCCAAAATTCGTTCGAATCGAATTAAAATAAAAAAATAAAAATGCAGATATTGCTGAAAAACGATAAATAAATTAATTGAAATTACCACAACGAGAGGAAAACGTCAAAACTAAAGAAACGAGTCTTCTTCGATGAGAAGAAAATTCCAGTGTAATTTTTAATTCGAATATTAATTAATTGATAAATTATTCGTTTGCCTTAGTAAAAGGTCTCATGGACATTTTGCACGTGCAAATAATCTGGTGAGAACCAAGAGGGGTAGGAAGAGAAAATAAAAAAAAAGTCTCGCATCAGATAAAGCGGAGGGAATATTCGCTATGCACACGTTGCTCGCTGCGTTTAGCAATATAACCAGTTGAGTTATAAATCAAAGGCAGCACCTTGTCAGTGAGTATTCGAGGATCTTCACGAGTCCTCATGAGCGCGTTACAAAAACCTGGTATATTAAAATTTACCGTTAGAAACAAACACACGAACCGTTATGATCAAAGATTGAGAGAATGAGAAAAATAAAATAAAATAGGCATTGAGATCCGCGCGCAGGAGCTGGGCCAGACAAAAAGTTCAAATTTACGCTCTGGGCTTTTAATTTTTTCGCCGACCCTACAATTTCAACTTCCTCCATTAGCGATATTCGATTTCGAGTAGCAAATCTCACCATCACGTGTCCCACGAAAAAGTGTGTCGTTTTCGTATTACATTTCGAGACTAATCGAGCCCACGTGTCTGTCGACTCCATTTTTTTCCATACTATTCCGTGACAACACTGTCGATAAATCCATACACATTATTTAAGCACGTATTTAAGCGGTGGCTTGTACATTCACACTGTTTTTGTGTTTGTGCTCATATAGACGAGAATCCACCATCCTGATTTATATCTCGACATAAATATACCTTCGAGTTTGGGGCCCTGAGTCCGCTGCTTTTGACAGCATGGTTTTAAGGCCCTCTACAGGATAAAGTCTTCCTCCTTGTCTCTCCTTGCCCTGACTAGTTCTCTTTCTCCTTTTTATCATTTGCCAAATCTTTTAGTCACAAATAACACCGACGATGAAGAAAAAAAATGATAAATTTTTTTTTTTCATTCATCCTCGAGAGTAATTTCGTAGAGCTCCGATAAAAATAGACAAGAGAGGAAAGAGGAGAGAGGCCTTTTTTGCGTTGGGGGAAAAAACGTATCGAGGAGCGTAATCCTCGGATTTTCGTATCAGTTTAGAGCTCGAGAGGAAAGAGGGACGTGTGAATTTTGGTGTGTTCCGCGTGGGACGATGTAATGGTGTTTGGAGGTTTAACGGGATAAACCTGCCGGGTGTCCAGCCACGAAAACTATAAATATATATGTTTGTGGGGTGTTGGAAATAAATGCCGAATCGTGTTTTCGAAATCGATGATCGTACAAGAAAATCTTTGCACTCTCGGAGTCGTTTCGTTTATTTTGGCTCCGTTGACATTTTCGGGATCTCTGGGACAATGATTTGAGCTTCTTCATGTGAAATGAGCGAGTCTGCCGACTTGCAGGTTTCGATTTAGTGAATTCGGAAGGCCACGAACCCGATCTCTCGGTTTTTGCAATCAGGGCCACCCTGTATAGGCTTGTCGAGGGCTCAGGGGAAATTTAATCGTCCGTTTGGTGCTCGGCGCACTTCAAGGGTTGATAAAAGGAATATACGCCAAGAGCAGGAGCATCAGCAGCAAGAGAAATGAGAAGCAGAAAAGGATAAGGAGAGCGAGATATGAAGAGCAGGAAGTAAGGAAGACGCTTGAGAGTTGTTGAGCGACGATTCTCTCGTCTCTCCAGCTGCCCGTTCGCTTATTATCATTATTATTATTATAACAATAATCATTATGATTATCATTACAACTTGACTTGTATGAATGGGGCATGGAAGAGGGAGAGAGAGAGAAGAACGAAATGTTAGAATGAGAATTACGGTCGTGAATGAAACGCTCTTATAGCGCGAGAGACGTTTATTTCGTACGTTCATTCGCGAGCCAGGATTTACGATTCACCTCGCTCGCTTCCTTTCACGAGATATATTTAAAAAAACACAAAAAATATTTTTTCATATTTACACGCAGATCGGAATTTCTGAAGGTTCAAATTTGAGGATCCCAAATGAGAATGTTCGACGCGTAACCTAGCGGACACTTAGAAGAATATTTTGTTGGATACGTTCGGCTGGACGTTTTTTTTGAAAAATCACAAAAATTTTGTCATTGGAGCAAGAAATAGCGAAAATATCGAATCGCGATCGTTAATTTTTCTGACAGTTTCGTTGCAAATGAAAAATATTGTCAAAATCACGAAAATTTTTAAATTATCAAAAAAATATTTACCTCGCCGTATTCAACAAAATTTGGACGTTTTTTTGACCAAATTTCATTTGCCGTTGATGTATTTCTATACGTCAATCTACTGGCAAGTCGATGACGTCATTCTGTTCGCTAGATCGATGACCATGGCAATGGGTGGTAAAAAAAATTCGGCTAATTTCAAACGTACAAATTACTGCTTGTCGGACAAAGGCTTGGAATTATCTCTCGGCCTGATTAGCTGAAGATATTTTGGGAGGCGAGTCCCGAGCAGGTGATGGACCGATGATGATTCAACGGAGTTTGGCAAGTTCTCACGGTATAGACTTTACACTGGAGTTCAGTTTAATCGATTTTTCTCGTGCTCGTACATTTTTTTTACCCGAAATTTTGACCCATTCGCAATTTTTTTTTTTTCTCGTTTTCTTTCTTTTTTTCATTATTTTTCATACGTTCATCGTGTGTTTTGCTTACCTTCGTAAAACCCCACCGAGTAAACTGGCGTTGAGGCATTCCGGTGGCGATAATCGTCTCTGGACCTCCGCAACTGTTACTTTGTACTTGCTCGTGCTGCTCAGTAATGATAGTCTGCCTGGCACTGAACAGAAGACGTCCGACGGTTGCGTGTTACCCGATAACATCGATTTGTCACCTCGGTCCGATTGTTTCATATCTGCAACAACAAATAAAACCACATTCAATTTCGTTTCCATGCACCGATGCATTTTTTAGTAAAAAAAAAAAAAAAAAAAAACGATTAAAAAATAAAAAATAAATTTTTTTCTGCCCTCGTCCATTTCCAAATGACAGGAATTTCGATTCCTGTCATTCCTGTTTCGATGAATAATGATCGATATTTTTGCATCTCGAAACGCTGCGCTTATTTTTATATCATAATTATATATCAAAAGTAATCATTAGGGACCGAGAGAGAGAAAAATTATTACATAATTACAGAGAACTCGAATACGTGCTGTTTTTTTTTGTTTTCGTCGTATAATAATAATAACGATAATCGAAATAACAATAAAAATAATAGTAATGATTATAATATTGATGGGAAGGGGCAGGCAGTTTAATTTAACGGCGCGATTGAGATTTTCGGAGTCCCGAAGTGTGAGGATGAGCGAGAAGCTCCTGAAAACCATGAGAGTAGATTACGTCGATCGTAATCTCTCGAGAAAATATTTATCGCCACGAATTAATTATCTCGCTGTGGCAACCACGTGATTTCGTATCGACGTCGTCTCCAGCCTCATCCCCTTCTTCGCTGCTTTATTTGTTACTATTTTACAACAGTATCCTTCGAGCTATTCGATGAGACTCAAATTGCAAGTGAACAAAAATTGGAAATTATTTTTCCACACTCTTTTCATTGTAATGTGAATAATTATTTTGCATTAATGGAGGAAAAAATTGAATAAAAGAGAATTGTCGTTCTACTTTCTCTTTTTTTTGCTGGCAACGTTTAGTTTTTATTATTTCGTTTGTGGTGGCTTGGAAAAATGTATGGAGATTGAAAAATGGCATAAAACGAGTCAACACATTTTTCAAACGACTTGTTGAAAGTGGTTCTCTCGCGAATGTATTTCTATTTATATTTATATCTGAGAGCATTCGTTAGTTTCATATTCGAGTGAGTTTTTCATTGGAATTTTTTTCGTTTCGATGATTTTTCTCGTTGATTAATAAAGCTGTGGGAATTTTCACACCTGTTTAGCAATCAAACGTGCTCGTTGTAATATAAAATGATTTTATACCGAGATATAATAGCCCGGTAAATGTATCGCTTTGTTATTTTAACTGTTATTCCACGGAAATGATAGGTCACTGTAATTATAAGTGGAATTCGAGTAAAACGTTTACTGCTGGTTAATGCATTTCGTATAATTGGAGCTCAATTTTATTTCATATTCCCTTGGCTCTTTGCGTTCGCGATAAAGAGTGAAGGAATGTGCGCGGCCACGTGGAAACGTGACTGCGGAATAATTGAAACGTACGGACGTAGGAATTTTGATAAAAAAAAAACCAAAATTTGAGGCTCTAAAAAAAGGGAAAAAAAAATTTTAATTCACGTGTCCAGATTTTTCGTCGCTCGTTATTGGATTAAATGAAAATTTTCATGTACAAGAGGATAACGTATAAGAGGAATGGTTTTACTTTGTCTTGAGAGAATATTATGAATTCAGTCTTCGCGGAATTTCTTGTATGAAAATTATAAAATGATGATGCTCCCGTGTGCGATCCTCGGTATCGATAAGTTTCATGTCGTCCCACATCGAGAGGGGAATTACATACCAAATTGGTATGCCCCCGTTAATCTTGGGTCCGGGCTTACCAAAGCTCGCATCAATTCATATTATGTCCATATAAACTGAAAATACCCGCATAAATACAGACATACACACGCGTCTCTGGAACTTTCGAGGCAATATCTTCGGAATATTTAAAATTCGCGAGGTCCGCTCTCGCATCGAATGAAAATATAAATATATATAAATCCGCATGTTGTACGAAGTATTACAACGATTGGAGAACTCACCCCCGCCAAATATTCGTTCATCCTAACATATCGATAGTTTGCCGTTATATCGGAGGCCCGAGCTCATTCGATGCTTCGAAGGAATGCTTAATAATATCAAGAGTCCGCCTGCCAATTCTCCGCTCAAAAGCATATCCTGGTCAGCTATCCGCGGAGCTTTATTGCCCAGCGATAAGCGAGGCATCGAAAAAGCGCGAGCCACCCCGCTCGGCCATTTCCGTTAAATAAAAACGCTCTTTTGTCTCGCCAGAAGTAACAATTTTCATAATATTCGTCTATGCCTCTCGGAATAGATCGATCTTTCATTTCTGTTGTTCCTTCCCCAGGGAAACTCGTTTCCGAAGCAAAATCCATGAAAAAAAAATAAAATGAGAATCGATTCTACGACGAAAAATGATGAAAAAAAATAATCGACGCTGGTTCGCGAGCTCGCGACCGGCGGACGAGTTGATAAGAGTTAGAAAAAGAGACTCAGCCAGAAAAAAGAGGACGAATGGGTGGGACGCGAGTTATTCGATAGCGATATATATAACGAGATGCAGCGGCATCCTACGGCACAAGTTGAATCGAACAAGCCGGAGAATTCAAGTGCGGCTCAACGTAACGGTGAGTACAAGGCGTGTGCTTGCTCCATTCCCTCTTGAGATTTTGTCCATTCACGAAAGACAGAGAAACAGGATAAACGAGCAAGATGCCAAGAACACGAATAAGAATGAAGGGGAGAGAGAGAGAGAGAGAGAGAGAGAGATGAAAAAGTCGAGGTGTGAACGAAACGGATTCGAGAGATAATAATCCTCCTCCTTTCTCGAGCCGGGATCTTAACCGCGAGAAAAATTTACTTTGCGTCTCGAGCCTCAAGATCCCGCTATCCAAAACGATCCAAACTTTTTATTTAGCTCTGCCCATTCCCCTACATCATTAATATGCAATTTAACAATAAATAAAAACAACGAAATAAATTGATGCAGTCTCCATTCTTATTAACATATTTATCGATCATTTTTAGAGAAAAATTCACGTCCCGAATCGAATCCTCACAATCCCGCTATCCAAAACGATCCAAACTTTTTATTTATTCTACTCGTTTTCGATGTTGAAGTTCGCATCGTTGAAATGCAACGAAAACTTATTATTTTTCCAAGCACGTACAACATTTTTGAAAAATATTTATCAAAAATAATGAATTTATTCAAAAAATTCAAAAAATGAATTAATCATCAAAATGATGATTAAAAAATACATTTTTCGTTTTTTATCGACGATGCAAACTTCGGATTCGTTGTAAATATGCAATTTAACAATAAATAATAAGAACAAAAAATAAATTCAATCTCCATACGTATTTCCTGTGTCGATAATTTTTTTCCGATCTTTATGGAAGCTCCAATTTTGAGTGTCATGAACCTCGAGTATCTCCGACTGTACGAAAAGCGATTTCCCATTTTTTCAAAAATTTACTCAATTATATTTTCGGTAAAAAATGAACTTTTGAATCTCGAGTGGATCGAAGCCTCGGAAATCATCAATTACCGGCAATTACGACGTTAATAATTAAGGTGACTCGAGAGATGAATTAAATTATGAACCTTGATACGATTCGAGGCTTCGTGGATCGTCAATGAGGCCGAGAGAGACAGGAAACAAGATAAAGAGAAACGGAGAGAGGGAGCGATCTTTTCGAACGACGTTTAAGCTTCTCTGACGATCCGTGGGAATCGATTGGATTCAAAGCGTCGATTAAGAGTGCTCAAAGGTGCTTCATCCCGATGATTGCGTGCAGCATAAATATATAAACAGATACAGCAATCAAGGAGTCATTCAGATTTAATAATGACACCGCCCAACTTGCATATCTTTCGAGCTTTTGCCTCCACCCAATCATTTTCAATAAATAATACTTTGATAAGGTAAAAATGTTAATTCTAATTCTACATACATCGTGGACAATTGACACATGTATATGTGGCTCGATAACATAACGAGCATATCTTATTAATTTAATGTGCATATATATTTGCTTGAAAAGTAATCGCGATATATTGGAGTGACAGAGGGAAGCCACGAGAGAAATAAACGGCATGCTCGTTAATATTATCTGTCCGCTTAATGAAAAGGTTTCTTTTAACCGTGACTCACGTACGCGAAAGAGAGCAAATGGAGATTATTGAGCCAACGATCGAGAAGAACGAAGATACCTCTCGATCTGCCTTGTGTAGATACACGCACGGATATAAATATGTGAGTCTGTGTATAAAGACCTTTTAATGAAATCACGAGGCAGGTGTGAATGAGAACTTCATACCCTGAGGGTTCATCACCTATTTACGGTCACATATATATTTATGGACAGCGTCCAGAATGTGTGGTCTTTTCATGTCTTTCACGTCCATCAACGTTTCGTTTTTGTTTTTGTTTTTTAACAAATTTATCATCCAAATCTTTATTTTATTAGATCGAAGAAGAAAACAAAATGAAAATTACGAACGAAGCTCGAGGAGAAATGATTACAGAGATTTCTCGCTCTGGTGACTCGCTCGCAGATGTTGGTCTCTTTATTATAATCGCTCACGGGTCGTACCAGTCGCGCCAGCGCTGTAGAATCTCATTCAAGAAAATTTACTCGCAGCTCTACACGCTGCCCAAGCCTTTTTACAATTATTTTACGCGCGCGCTTCCTCGTTCTCGCGCGCGCTTGACCGGAAATGCTCGCAACTTACGCTCAATCATCCTTCAATATTTTTCCGCCTCATTTTTATCTCCTTAAGGGCTCTTCTCCGTGAAGCTGTAAACTCGGGCTTATGGGATGAGAAACACGAAGAAAATGAAATTTTGAACAATTTGTTTATTCGACAATTTGATGATTTAGAATTTTTCAATTTTTTTATATTTTTTCGGTAGAGCTACGATTGCGGTTTCTCTTCGATCTCTGCGGTTGACGCAACATCATCTTTATTGCTCATTCTTCTTGTTATTATTATCCTCATCATTCCGAAGCCTCGTCCGTATATATTTACACGCGATAAGTGAATCGATTGGCCAATTTTCCAATTGCCCCGCAGTCTTGTAGCTCATCATGAACGACCGAAGGGCAAAAATACCAAGCTCCAAGGATTTAAGGATTCTCTTAAAGTTCTGCGGTCTTTCCCGTTGACCTCACGAACGCTAATGAACCGTGTGATTATTGTTATCGATAGATAAATCGATCCTGATTATATTGGCCGTGAGAGGCGCGAGATAGATCGACGCGAGTTGCTCGCAGCTCCTTGTTGAGCGATCATTTTTTCTTTTTACCTTCCGATCTATCTCGAAGGATTCGTGGTAAGCTTTTGTCTTAATTTTTTCAGCCGATTAATTTTATTCCCGGTCACTCATTTCGTGGCAGAAAAAATGAAACATTTTTCGAGGAATAATTTTATTTGCATTTGACATTTAATTTGAAATGCTCGATCGACGTGAATAACATTCAGAAATTTTATCGAGAATTAGTCATTTCCTTCGCGTTACCCAAGAACGTGTCGATTCTCGTGATCAGCAAGATTTCACTTAATCGATCACCGATGCTTTCGTCGAGAATCGAGCGAGATCTCAGCATCGAGACGTCACGATGAGCTACTCACGATGGGCTAATGTATTCGTTGACTTTGCATATATAGCAGCCTCCTTTTTCCCTTTGCCCATTCTCTGATCTCTTAAACTTTCAAATCGTTCACGGAGCAATATAATTTCCAAAGTTAACTTCGAATAAGAGGATTTAATGAGCTTCCGCCTCTCTGGCAGTTGGCAATCATCGTAGAATTATTCGTTTCATTCATGTGCTCGCAAAAACTTGGCCTTTTTCTTAATTGTTTCTCACGGAGGCAGAGCCTCACTTTTTGTTTTCAATCTCATTGGCTTTTATTTGTATTAACCGATGACGTAGCGATTGTTCGGGCCTCCAGGCAAATTAGAATAATCATTTGAACTCTCCTTTCAACCTCAACCATTTAAAATACATGCGTCTATGTGCCTTTTATTCATGATTCGTTGCTTTTTAATGACTCGAACGCTCTGTAAGGTATTAGAACAATTTTGCTTGTGTGTAATACGCACCTTTATGATTTATGACTCGCCGCTATATGCGTGATGTCATTATTAGGCGGTGCTTCGCATTGATTAATTAATTCTATGCACTCTGAAATAATCTCTCGGTGTTTCTCGAGTTACAACGAACCGAGCCGTCTCGTGGATTCTCTCTCTGTTGCTTTAAATCGCAACATTATATTCCTGCTATATGCCACGAGTTCGTAACCATTCGAACATTTTTTTTTATCTTCAAAGTTTCTTATTAATTATTAGCTAATCATTTCTCAATCATTTTTGTCAATTATTTTTTAGTCCAATAAATTACTCAGTCACGCAGCTCGGATTTTATTCGAGCGTGTCCGTTAACATAGTCCGTTTTACATAGAAACTGAGAAACCTGTGGAGAAGTCGATTTTTCGACGCATCCATTGAAGCAATTTTGAGGTGGCGTCGCGATCGAGAGACTACATATTTTGTTGGACAGAAGGTTCGACCGAATTCAGTGAACCGAGAAAAGAGAGAGAGAGAGAGAGGCAGAGAAAGAGGAAATGGAAGTGTAAAATAAAGGAAGAATGTGTGGAGGCAATTTCCCGTGGGTTGAGTCCTTTTTGAGGGTTCAATGGGGTTAATAATTTCAGTTGAAGATTAAGGGAACGCAGTGAGAGGGTCGACAAAAAAAAAAGAGAAAAAGGAAAAAGTGAAAAAATTCGAAAAAAATATGAATGAGGGTTGAAAATGGCGCGTGTTGGTTGTTCACGCACAATTTCCTCAGCAATCGAGGCAGCCGGAAGCGGCAACCAATCCCATAGCCCGAGAGCATTCCACTTATTTAGTAACCTTGATTGGTCACGACTCTCTCTCTCTCTCTCTCTCTCTCTCTCTCTCTCACGAATTCGCCAGGCTCATACATTGGGGTGTGACTTTTCGAACCCTTCGATGTGCTCCCAGGAGGAACAACTTCTGAACAACAAGCCCCTTCCTTTTCCTTGGCACCCCCTGGTACACACCCTGAGGGCAACATCGCATTGGTCCTCGTTAATTTTATTAGACCATTCGATTTTACAGCTTCCACTGTCCTGACCCTTTGCTGCCTCTCCTTATAGCAAAGATGGCGGAAACTCACATTTCCGTAACAAAATGGCGGCCCCCCGACAAATTTTCTATTTTGGAAACCGAAAAAACAAAACAAAATGATAAAAACGATTCTATGATTTTTCGAGAAAAGTTTTCCTTTTTTTTCTCATCTGGAACGAAGTAAATAAATATTCCCTGCGGTAACGACACGTTCTCGGTCTTCATCAGTCTCAGAGCTAATTATACGATTTACCGACGATATATTAGGTCGAGCGAAGAAGCATGAAAAAAAGGCAACGACAAAAAAATGCGAAACAAGGAGTCGAGTTGTAACGATCGATGTTTCAGAGATACCGGAAATACAAGTTGCTGTAGAGTATCGCGCGCGATCTTTACGACTGCATAACATCTTCGTTTGGTCTGGTCGAAAAATCCCCAGCAATTTTCATTCTTTTTCTTCTCCAACGTTATTTAAAATCATTTTATATCTGTCTCGTTGGCTCTATCCGGCGACTCTTTGGTATAAACGTGCGATTAGTAACAAAAACATCGAACCGTAAATCGCCAAGTTGCCACATAATTGCTCCCTTAGACGGAGCAAAGTATTCGAGAGTAAGAAACTTAATGTTACGATAGTGATAAAAAAGCGGAGCGAGGCAAGTGGAAAACAAAAGAAGAAAAAAACTGTAAAAAACAATAAAAACCGAAGAAAAATTGGTTCGAAGGTTTTCAAGTCCCTTAAAGGAGTGCGCGACACGAAAAAAAAGGGATAAAAGAAACAAGCACTCTCCAAATGAAATCGTTATTTCACATTTCCAATGGAATATCGCTTGTGTAGGAAAAAAACATTTGCTGCTCATGTTTCTTCTCGTTATTATCAGAGATAACGAGTCCCAGAAAAATCGCCACTCCAACTAATCTTACTTCTTTATTTATTTTCTTGTCAGCTCTTCCTCTTTTTAATTTTTATTTTTTTTTTCTCATAAGCTCATCTTTTTGTTCGTGCGTATGTGGTTAGGAATTTTTCTCGTTACGACATCGGCGCCTCGCTTTTCTGGACCACCATTCAATAGCAACAGAAACTTCTATCTTCACCGCGAGCCATGGACCTTCCAGATGACCAAGAAAACGAGACACCAGAGATAAAACAGTAATTGTATAACCGGCTCTCCGAGATGAAACGATCTGTGTGTGCAAATATATATGAGAATCACGGAATCTTTGCTCATCCGATCGAGCTGGACTCGACGGTGCAAAACAGATTCCTTCCAAATTTCCGCGTATTCCTCCGGGGCTAAAAACGCAAAAGTTCCTGCCACGGGACTCTTGGATTTCTGTCTAAATCCGAGACACTGTCACATCAAAATTATTCTGTCTCCTTTTTTTTTTCCTTAATTTTCGAAAAAAATATTAAAAAATCGATAAATATTGAGAAAAAAAAACGTCGGTACGAAAAACTGACACATTTTCTCGAGTCTACACCGAACCTCCTGTGTGTGTACGAAAACGTGACGCGTGTCTCTAACTTTTTCGTCACGCCTTCGAAATGTGGGGCTCGACGAGTCAGCAGGCGAGAGTCTTTCCCCCTGCACCGAAGGATTGAAAAGTCCCGAGCTGTGTTCAAAAGTAACAGAACGAAAAATTACGGAAAAAATGTCATCGGCTGAGCTAAGAATTCCGGAAATAATTTTTTTACGCAAATCTTTTCCATAAATTTTGATCCGTAGTCAGGAAGAAAAAGCGAATTTGAAAAATATCGCGGAATCGTGGGGATCAACGGGGTCCCATGGATCCCCGAAAAAAAGAGTGTTAATAGTGCCTTAAGTACAATAGTACAAAAGTACAAATAGAATTGCCCACATTCACGAATCCTGGCCAATGTATGTATTTCCGTTTGTCTAAGCTTGTCGCACATGTACGAGATTTGTAGCCAAGGTGTGAAAGGGAAGAAAAAAAAAGATACGTAGAATGGTGGAGTGGATGGCCCGGGGCGTATCGGATTTCGCTCGCATTGTCATTGTAATTTTTCTGGCGGGTAGTAGTTTTCGGGGCGGTCCTCACCACAGGGGTATTACGTACAGATGGCTGTTTGTTCGTACGTCACTGAGGGTTATTATATGCCTCGTTACACATACCCACTCTCCTTCCGCTCGTTTTTCAATATATTCTCGTTTCTGTCTCTAAATAGCGTGTGTGAGTCTTTGGGCAAAGACCCTTGGACCTGGAAGATGGCTTATTTCGAACTGGCATTCGAGTCTCTCTCGGTATTGATGAAAAAACACCATGTAATCAAAATTTCGACGAAGCAACAAAGAAAATGTTGTATATGTTTTTTTAAATTAATTTTATTATTATTTATATATATATTTGTATTTATTATTTTTATTTAATTTATTATATTCATATATTTATTATTATTTTTATTTATTCATTTATTTTTTTTATTTTTTCGAAACTTTTTGAAAATGATTGTTTGGTCAGGTGAATCGGAATGAAATGCCTCGTGGAAATTTGAGGATTGCATGGAAGACTGTAATTATTATTTGGACTTGACAGACGAGCCTGTGCTCGTGTGCAAAGCAATCACCCCGTAGGTAACGTGATTGAAAGAAGCCTGCGCCGAGAAAAAGGGTAAGGGCGAAGGTGCCAACTGAAATAGGCGTTGCAACTCTCCTCCCTGTTGCCGTTGTCGGCTAATAAGCAGGTAATCCAGCACCCGGCGAGCCTAAATCATTCAATGGCAATGGAGGAAATTTAATTTAGAAAATTACTCACTCACGCTCAACGATCGTTCAGTGAAACATTGAGGCGTCAATTTTTTTGTTCTTGATTTTCTCCATTTCGTTTCAACTTTTTCGACACTATTTTCTGAAAGTTGCGATCAACGTCGCGGCTCCAAACCCATAGAGGAAACAATTAACTCTGCCTTTTTCCCATAGAAAATAAAAATAACATATTTCTTTACTTTTACGCACAAACAGTCATTTTAAAAACTTGGAATTCCTAGAAATTATAAAGAAAATACGTTAATAATTTTTTTTTTTAAAAAAAAAAAAAAAGAAAAAAAATATTTTCTCGAATTCATTTTTTAATAAAATTTAAATTTAATTGAATCAAATTCCTTTGAGTGAAAAGAAATATTTTTTCGAATAAATGTTTCAATCAAATCGAAATGTGATTAAATTACATTTTTCGACCAAAAAAGAATTGTTTTCCCGCGTGAATTCTTGACCATTTTCTACGATTTTGAATGTTCCCCACCAAAGTCTAGCCTGGTGGTTTGCGGACATTATGGCTACCTCGATAATACCCGTCAAAAAATCATTTATTCGTCGAAAAATGAAGAATCTATACTTTTGTGTTCCTTCGGGCTGTGAGGGGTGAAAAAAAAAACGGACAAACAGAATCGAGTGTCGCGTTACGAGGTTGCGCACTGTGGTATAATAAGCGGGTAATCTGGCACCAAGTGTGGTGAACTTTTTGACACCGTTATACACACACAAAAAGCTTATGGCCAATGAGAGATGGATGTCAGAACAACCCCAATCGAATTTCCCCATTTTCGTCGGGTATGCTCCTGCGGCTCACACAAATTACGATTTTCGCACACCCTGTAACTTTACACCCAATTCTATATCTCGGTCATACTTACACGAGCAGGAGGACTTTTCCAATCCCTATTATTATCAATATATCTTGGCTCTCGCGGACCCTCAATCCAACAAAGAACGTCTACATATTCATGCCTCCAAATATATACGTCAATAGTTCCTACAACGATAATTTCCAATCTCGTTTTCATGCGGCCCTCAACGAGCTCTCCGAGTCAATTAATTTACGACTCTCATGCACACTAACCTGCAATTTCATAGTAACGTTTGCCTTTGGAGATAAATTTATTTGCGATATATTAACTGTACCCCATGAAACGAGAATGGACAGCCTGGAATAATTTCTTTCGAATAAACTACCGATTAATTACTCATTCCCGCAGGGAGTATTCTCTAATACTTTCCCGAAGCCTCCGTGGCCACACACGTTCCGGATAAAATAACGTGCAATTTTTAAAACGACGAAAAAGAACGAAAAATCAGCGAGGAAACGACGTGTCAAAAAAGAAAAATCCCCGGGCGCCAATACCTTGTAGTAATTTCTATTTAAAGTTGCGTTCGGGGTCAATTTGACCCCTGCGGAGACCGCGGACCATCGAATTTTCCACGACCCAATGATTTTATCATTTATTCTTCGATTCTCGCCTCGGAATAAACAAACCAGTATGAACGTGCGATTCGGACAAGTTTATAAATTCACATTCGTATTTATGTACATACAGGATGAAGATATTATTCCACAATATGCTGGAGGCTTTGGTAAACCCCATAAATCGTTCTTTATAGGAAAACCCGTCGAGAGATAGAGCCAAGATGGTACATGCACTTGGAAATCGATGTGTGAATATGTGTGTTTCTTGGATAGAGCATTCGGGACGAGAATTGCATCCGGAGGGCGATCCACGCGTGTCTCTCTTGTCATTATCGTATCAGGCTTGCCGCGTGCTACGAGCGCGAGGCAAAGAGAGCATCGCGTCGACGGAGCGCGATTCAGGCTTTTTTCTTGCTCCGCGAAAAAAGGCTCAACAGATGCCGACAGACCGACGATCAGATACGAAAATGAGCAGAATATTGAGAAAATCTAAAAGACTGAAAAAAAAACTAGAATTCATATTTTTATTTCGTATCCAGAAAAATTCTAATGACAGACAATTTTCAATTGTATCACGAGCTTGCCTCGATGTATTTCGAGAGCATATAATATTCCAAAGATTATGCGAGACTGCATTGAGTTGTTGAGGCACAATCATAAATCCCTATCCTTCAGCCATCAATCCCATAAAATCGACGTGTTTTTTCCTTTCTTTTTTTTTTTTTAACTCCCATATAAATGGCGAACCGGTTTTTGCAGTTTGCAACTATGTAGCCGAGATTCCGATATTGATTTGTTATAACGTCGAGCTTTCGTTTCGTATCGCATCGAGCTACGATTTTCATGGGTTTTTTTATTTTCGTCTCGATGGATCGAGACTAATTAAACGTCGTCGACACGCTTTTGTTCTTCCCAAAGAACGAACACGTGGTTAGCTAAAGGGACAAAATAAATCTGAATCTCCCGAGAAAGGAAAAAAAAAAATGTGAAAAATTGTTGAAAAAAATAATTTGCACGATTCTCATGACATTAGATATGCTTGAATAGCTCAAGGGGGTTGCTAACTCAGAGGACCGAAGATTTACTTCTCCCGTTATCTCTTTATGCTCGAGTCCGACGTCCAGAGCTCCGAGTGGCTCGTTCTCTATCCATTCGGACAATTACGGTATATATATATATATATATATATATATAGGAGTAAAATTCTTTGTGGAGAAAGATTGTGCAGTTGTTCGGACGCCCGCACATGCACACAAACATATATCCAAGTATTTCCTGGCCTATAAAATATATGGCGGAATGAAAATTACTAGTCGTCTACTCATCTTCCTTGTACCTTAGAACCGAGGCGGACGCAGAAGCGGAATAGAAAACAAAACACATGAGAAATGACGACGAAGGAAGAAAAAAAATGATTAAAAAAATAAAACAATGAATTTTACTCACTTTTCAAGAGTGGCAGATCGTTCATGAATCCCCCGTCATCGACGTTCGTATGCTGCAGAAAAAAGTCAGACAGAGTCTTGAATAATCAGGAATAGGTCAACATTTATTTGATAAAAATACGAGAATAAATGTTTTCGATTACGTACATCGTCGCTCACCTGGGGGTCGTCAACCAGACTTGTGTGTAGTACGAGATCGGTTTGATCGAGGCCTGGTGGTGGTAAAAGTGCGTCGGGACGCCTCACAGCCCCGTACTCGACTCCACCTCTACCACCTCCCCCGCCTCCGCCACCTGCACTTCCCCGACTTCCGTCGTATGGAAATGACGCGTGCATATTCGTCTGAAGAAGCAAAGGGTTCCCATTATTGTCGTTTCACATCACGATTTTTTTTCTTTCTTTTCCTCATTTCAATGTTTAGTATTTCTACCTTCACGTTTACGCTTTTTCTTCATTAATTATTTATTACGTTTTTTATTCATTGCGCTTTAATTAATTTTTTTTAATTTTTTCAAATTCTAATTTTTTCATAATTGATGTAAATAAATTAAAATAAATTATATCAATTTATTAATTCATTAATTAAAAATAAATAAATAAATATTAAGTTTATCGAATGATGGTAAACGATTATTTTTAGTAATTCTTCTAATTAACGCAGCAGTTCTCATCAATTTAAGACTCAAAAGTGACTAATTCCTTGAGCCAAGGGATTAAAAAACAAAAAATTCCATTTTTATTTGCTTTTGGTTAATTTTCGTGAGTTGGTAATAGTTCATTAAGATTCTGAGCATGATCGGAATCGCAAGGATCACGTAGAAACGTTGGATATTTCGTAGAAAAAAAACGTCGAAATCAAAAAATAGATAAAAGATCATGTTGACCTCACGATTTTTATAAGCGAGTTTCGAAGACTTTTAACGCGGTTCAGTTGAGCCTGGGGAGGGAAGGAAAAAAAATGTAGTCACTCTCGAACGATTGAGATCGCGAGGGGCTTCGTTCCTTCGTACTGTATTCTGGGCGGCTTTTTTGGGCGGGAGTACAGGGAGCGCTGCTATCGCGTACTTGTCACGTACTTATATCCCAGTTAAATCCTTGCCTTGCCTTCCTTCGCCAGCTGGGATATAATAGAGAGATCTCAGCTGGACTCACGTCACACACGGACCAAAGAAAGATCAAATCTGAGTAACGAGACAGTCTACACTCTGACCGAGATCTCGTAAGATTTTAATTCACCAGATTTTTTATCCTTAATACGTTCTAAATCCTGAGACAAAATGATTAAACCCCCAGACTCCAAATAACTCGGAAAATTCGCCCCAAATCCAATGATCAATCATTGGCCCTTTAAACACAAATCTGTTGGTCAATAAACTCGGAATTTGAGGAAGAGAATCGAGAATGCATTTTTCGAGATTTCGAGAGTTTTTTTCCTCCTAATTAATGTTTTTAAATCCTGTGACAAAATAATCAACGCCTTAGACTCCAAATTACTTAGAAAATTTTCTTCAAATCCGATGATCAAAGTTTGGCCCTCCGAACAAAAGTAAGTTTGTCAACAACTTCGGAATCCTTATTCAAAATTTAAGGAAGAGAATCGAAAATGCATTTTACGAAATTTCGACAGTTTTTTTTTCCTTTAATTAATGCCTTTAAATTGTGATAAAAAAATAATCAAGCCCTCAGGCTCTAAATAACTCAAAACCGATAGAATCCAAGGTCAGCCGACGATGAAAAACTGAGCTTGTAATTGAAAGGAGACTCGAAAGTGCATGTTTGATGATTGGCAATATGAGTTGCAGCTGCAAAGTGAATAAACATGCACAAAGCAATTTCGCGTATAAGGAATTTTCTGTTAACGAGATAAATAGTAAAAGAGTGTGTGTGTGCGTGTTTAAATATATGGAGAAGGAATGAGCTGGAACGAGATCATTCTCGGTCTTGTTACGGAAACTTGACCCATCCCGGATAACGCGTTCGGGAATTTCCAATCGATTCATCGATGCGTTCGAAAGATACGAGCCAATACGTTTTTCTCCATGAATTTATTTCTCGTATGCTGATCGCTTGGTAAAAGAATTAACCGAAGGAATTCGCGATGAAAAAAACAAAATACAACGTTGCTTGTGTAATGAAAAAAAATCGGAAAAAGTAATTTTTGCAGAAAATGCATTAGCCTTGGGTCAAATTGACCCGAAAAAAATGTTAAGCTTGAAAAATAGCAGTAAAATAATGAAGAGTTATTGTAAAAAGATTCAGGCCCGAATTCTCTCGATTGGGAAAGACGATGACCCCCATAAATATACACATGTATATGAGTAGGTGGAAAATAATGATATTCTTGAATGAGCGATCGACAGGATAAACTTTGGAGACTTGAAGATGGAGGGAATCTCATGACAGTTTTCGTTCTCGATGGCGGATCGTATTCGTTTCGCTTTGAAGTTGTTGGCCTGTCAAAATGCAGTTTGGAGAATTCACGTCGCGGCAAATCATGCACAAACAACATACTCTATATACCCGCTCACATACATGCATTTATGTATTTTTATCTTTAATATATACATATGTATATATTTATATACGAAATGCAGTGATGGAGAAAGACCCAATTCCCACACGTGGCCCACGGCGATCACGATTACTCGGATGGATAGCGGCTCCACACGTCAACGAGCTATATACAACAGTGAAAACGCGTGTTACGTGACGCGCTTCTGTCTTTTGTTGTTTTTGGCTCTCAATTTTGTCTCGATCTTGCGTCCATGCGGTTAAAAATCTTTAAGAATCTCGGCTGACTGTTGAGCATCTTGTACTACTGGCTAAATTAATATGTCATAAATTTCGTAACGTCCAAAAGTTGCAAAAAAATCAATAAAAATGGTAAAAAAAATTGATAAAAATAAAAAATCAATAAAAATGGAACAATTTACATAAAAAATGGACCGAACACAACAACGAGCTTCTGAGGGTCAAGGAAATGTTTGGGTCGAAATAAAATCGCTTAATCAACGAGAAAATGGTCTCGTGGTAGTTGGATCCAAGGAAATGGGTAAGAATTGAGAAAAATGGCATTGCACGATGACACGAAAGTTCGGGACGTCGGGCTCGAACGAAAAACACATTTTTCCATTTATTTTTTGTTGAAATTTAAAAATCGTCAAAATTATCGTATCGATATTCTCTTTGGATCTGAAAAGAATGTGGTTTCATTTTCTGGACTGAATATTTGATGAGAATCGTGAGCTCTGGTCGCGAAAAAACCGAATTTCATTGCATCCGCGGACAAACGTTAGCCCAGGGACGATTTCTCTGGAGAAAACGTGTTGGAAAAACATGACGATTGTCTCTTTCGATTGGAGAGAAGAAAACAATATCTGGATTTTATTCGCGGCGATTAAATATCAATTAAACAAAAGGAAAGGGTATCCACCATGTTCCCGATATCGATCGCTCTATAAAAAGCATCTTTACACCAATATCCATGGGTTTATATGAGTTTGAGTGGACATATATCGTTTAAAAGATTGGAGAGGGACTGTTAAGAAAGTATTCTAAGAATCGCGTTGGACGGGACTCACGCTCGCGGAATCTTAATCGCATCCGACTCGAGTGAAAGAGAGAGAGAGAGAGAGAGAGAGAGAGAGAGGGAGGGAGGTAGAGCGAAAGAGATAAAAAATATAAAAGATGGAGCGCGGAAGGGCGGAGGGGAGGGGAAAAATCCTGGCGAGAGTTAAAGCGAGAGAAACTTAGATTCGGGCGTGATTGTTGGCGAGTGTGCGTAAGATCGCGTAGCGGCTCTTACACGCGGCGGAGTCTGCAAGAACGAACCGTTTAACGAGCTTTTGTCGTGAGAGGATGCGTGTTGAGCGGAGGCTGGCAAAAGGGGGGGGTTGTTGGCTAGAATGAGTCTCTAGTTGCTTTTTTTTTTTTTTTTTTTTTTTTTTTTTTTCTTCATTTTATGAAAAGGCGAAGAAAGAACTGGCGGAATGACCAAGCAAAATGGATCATTAATTATTATATTATTACTCTCGTATTATGATCGTAAATAGAGAAAAAGCTGCTGAATACGAGACGATAAGAAAGTTCCAGTGAGCCCATTCGTTCCGGCCAAGTAAATGCTCGCTTTATTTTCTCCTTGAGATATCCTGATCCCCCGCGACAAGTCGTTTTGTCTTTCGTTTTTTTTTCTATCCCCGTCCCATATTATCTTTCATCTTGTGTCCATCAGAGTGAAAACGCGCTCGAAACGATGTACGCACGTGCATTAGAGACATAATTATGAAAAATTTCATATCCCGCACCAGTTCGACTATCAGCAACGTGTTTTTTCCACTCAGATTGTCCTCGTGTACCCGCAGCATATTAAATATATATTTATGAAAACGTTAGAGAACCGCTATCGAGATCACATTGGACAGGTATTTTAATTGTTCGAGTTTCGTGTCCATTTTTTTGTCTACTCGTTATTTATTTTTCGCTCCGATCTTTCCGGAGCATGAAAAAACCGGATAGGAAAAACAAATGGCAATAAAATTTAAAATCATGCTGACGTTTGCATCGTTGGAATGCAACGAAAATCCGTTTTTTCTTCGCAGCAAAACTCGTCATTATTTAGCAACATTTGGCATGGACAATAAAACGATAATCCTGTGGGCGAAAAAAATATAAAAAAAACGACACAAAATAAATCATCAATGGAAAAAGACATTTTTGGTAATTATTCTACTTTCGAATAATTATCCATTAGGTATATATTTAGATTTAAACTGTGATTGTTAAACAATCGGTTTCTCGTGCGAGGAAAATAAATCGGCTCGAAAAATTTGCATCATTTAAAAAATTTAAAAATTATTCATAAAAATCAATATTTTTCGTTGCACTGCAACGTTGCAAACTCCAGGATCACGCAAGGCCCGGAATTTTTGGTCCAACTTCATGAAAATTTGGTACAAACGAATTTTCTTATTTCAGTTTTTTGACTCTCGTTTGTTCTTACGTATACTCGGCGCGGATATTAAACTTCGATATTATTAGGTTCGTATGTATACACTTTTGTGTAGACACAGAGTCCGTACGTTTTGCAGAATTCGCAGAACGAAACTTTCACGCGAGATGATGAAAAAAGAAGCAGCGTTAATTAACCGAGCCACAAATGTACTTGCATATAAGCGGGATCTCGATATATAAATATATATATAACTCGCGCGATGATTATTCGACTCTCTCATCTCTGGCGTCTCCGCCCGAGGTTTTTATATATATATCTATATTAATGAGACGAGCCCGATGCTTATAAATTGATGTAACCACAAAACTAGTAACTCTGGCTACAACGAGAGTTCCTCGTGCAAAAGCCACCAACTAATGAGATGAAATGTGATCGCCTTTCTCTCGTTAACCCTATATATATGTATAACTCGTGCATGCTAGTACGAATAAAATCGAGACGGAGTTTCGCTGTATCCACTCGTTGTCCTATTATTCCATTTTATTTTATAACCGAGCAACCGGCTCGTTGTCATTATCGTTTTTTTTGTTTTTGTTTTTGTTTTTTTTTCAAACAAAGCTAATTGAATCAAAATTTATCAAGTGTTTGATATTTTTTATTTACAACAAAATAAATCATGCCCGAGTAAAATATTTTCATATGCAATAATCAACGTATTTTATAATTGAATTATAGCAATCGATTGCCCATCGTGAAAGATCATGCCATGTTGATGACAAACGGCACAAAGTTACGTCGCAAATTCGTCCCCAACGAACGTTGTTTCCGCGGTGGGTCGACGCAGCAGGGTTTCCGATACAACTTTAACCATTTTTGTATTTATTGAGCCTCCCGCCTTTCACTCTTTTTATTAATTCGCTCCGGAGCCACGATCAAACGCCGAGAACAATAATTATGAGTGGATGAAATATTTTTATTGAAATTCGATGATTTTGTTTTTTTTCATTCTTATTTCTTCGTGTCAGTGGAATTCCAATTCGAAATTACACTTGGGGAATTTATTTTGATTACCGGTTCTCAATATTATCGCGAAATATGATTTTGCGAAATTTTTATTGCCAATTTTTGAAATTATGAGAAAACAAAATTTTCGAGAGGATTTTTTTGTTTTTTTTTTTTCATCGCACTATTCCGGATTGGTTGGTTGTTCTTTTTGCAGCTTACGAACGGTGTGACACGCGTGTCAACCCTTTAAAAGGAGCGTGTACATAAATACGAGGAGATGATTCCCCGCGCACAATGGAGCGGAGATTTTCCGGGTTCGTGATTTCGTCGCAAAGAATTTCGAGCTCGCAGCACTGTGTGCCTCGCTCTTTGCCATCGAGGGCACAATAATTCAGAATGATTCGAAATGCTCGTGATAGAAAGAGAGAGAGAGAGAGAGAGAGGCTCGGATATGGAGTGAGGATGGAACTGCCTCACTATATAGAGGGATGTGATTCTGTGGCAAACTCGCATTCTCCTTTCTGTACTCTATTTTTGAAGGATAAAGCTATTGGGGTCGGTCGCGAACCACTCGGCTGATTATTGGCATTGTGGTCTAGTCTCGAGCGGTCCATCTACCAAACTGTCCCTTTTACACCCACTGTTACAGCATCCCGGAATATATATGCAACGACAATAACAGGGTGTCTCAAAAGTCGTCCATTTTCGTTGTTTTTATGAATTTTTCAATTTTTCGTCCATTTTTTCGGAAATTTATGAATTTTCATCAATTCTTTCGGAGATTTATGAATTATGAATCTATGGTCGAGTGGTCACCCAACCAAGTGTTGGTTTCGCTTGCCGCTGCTTGACACACCAGCTGATCCTTAATCTGTAGTTAACGATTAAATGATGCTCAAGTTTGCAACGTTGCAATGCAACGAAAAATATATATTTTTATTGTCAATTTGTTGAATTTTTAAAATAATGCAAATTTTTAATGCAAAATCGATGATTTCATCATGACAATTAAATTCTGAACGTAAATAATGGGCTTGGCTAAGAAAAAGGAATTTCGTTGCCTCTGAACAATGCAAACTTCAACGTCATACGATTAAAAGTCATTTGCTCCGAACGGTTTCCATTATGGGCACCCCTTATGGATGCTTTTGTACTCACACGATAGCATATCGTACAGGAGGAAATGTGTATGTATAAAAAATATAAAATATCTTTGAAAAGAGATGCGGGCGCTAATCTATGGCTATCGACCCTCAATCTCTCGTCCATTAATCTTATTTTTGTCAGAAAAGAGATTGAAGAATTGAAGAAAATAAACTCGGACAATATTTCGGTAATTTACGAAAATAATGTGAACGTTCGATCTCTTCTTTATTGTCAAGAACTATATGACCATTTTTCTGAGTCAAATTATTTATCGAATGAGTTTTGTCGAAATGTAGGGACTTGTGTAAAATACGCGCGAGTCACGTGAATGGTAGGGGGATGAAAAAAAGGGTTTTGGATCTCGGTATACACTCGAGGGGGCATCGCGATTCTTGGAATATCTCGCCTCAAAGCAAACGTTCGTGGCATCCACCTTGAAGGGAGAATTTCGAAGCTCACTCGCCCCATCCCCCGTTGCTTCTCTCCCTTTCTCTCTTTGGTCCAACTTAATAAGCAAATTACTGGCGAAAAGGCAGAAGGAAACTTGCGAATCGACACACCAGATTCTTCGATAATAAAAATCGTCGATGAAAAAAATTCAACAAAATTTGCTAGACGTTTTTTTTTTATATTTTCGCTTTCTCTCCATAAATGCGTACATACTCCTCAGAGGAAAAGTGACGAATAGAGGCGGCGGTGGTGATGGCACGTTACGCGGTAAGGAGACTGCGCATAACTGTTTCCCCCTCGAACTTTCAGCCTTTCTCCCAGGGATATATGTATATCCGGACGTGGGGCAAAGAAAGGGTGGAAATTTGCCAATGTATATATGTATAGAGTCGTGTACGTAGGCGAACTATCGTCAACTATTCACAAGATTGTGGTGGCTCCGAGTTGGGACGGTATGATGGAAGATACAGCAGGCTATAGGGACGGAGGGTGTTTTCAGCTGTATTTCGCAAAGAGATGATGGAGAGCGAGGGTTTAAAGTTTGGCTGAGGCACAGAGAAGACGAACCATATCGAACGAATCCCTCGTTTGCCTCCATTATACAGATACGAGAGTGATTTGGTGCTGCGATCGGCTTCTCGAGTATTTTCAATAGTACTCCCCCTCTAAATTTATCAAGGGACTCGGACTAAATCCCTTACAACATTTTTTTCCAAGGCTTTGCTATTTTATTGAGAAAAAAATTTAGGAAAAAAATGCATAACGTCACATTTTTCGTGTCGGACGAATATCGGAGAAGAAAAAAGAAACGTTTTTCAGGAAAAAATGTTGAGAATTTAGAGAATCACTTTTAGGATCTCGCCTTTTCTTTTTCTTTTTTCCCAGGAAAAAATGGCAAATGCAATTTTTTACGAAAAAAATTGGATCAGTCCAAAAGAATTGCATTCGGGAATGAATGTGCGCTCAAAAATGATGTCTGGACGAACGAAAAAGGGCTCGGCCCAACTCATTATCACTTTCGCTCATTAGGGAACCGATTTTTCCATTTCACACATTTTCCCTCCCTTTTATTTGTCTCCGTGCATTCGTGGCCTCGCGCCAGCCCACCGGGGAGTCTCGACTGGACCAGGCCAGCTGGAGACAACGCAGTCTCGAAGCTTTCAAACCGCAAGGATCATACATTATTATTAACCGCGTGACTCGGTGCTGCAAACCGTAAAAGTCTTCCTTCATGTTTATTTTTCAATGCACTATTCGTGCTGCACTTTTTCAAGGTTTCTCAACCGCAGTAAAAGGGCTTGAATGCATAATTCGTCTCCGCACGTATACAACTGCTTTTTTTTTCACCCTTTTCCACTGCACACACGAGTATCCATGGACACGTGTAAGGAGAAAATAATTATAGACTCTAAACTCATACTGTCACGAAATCATACTCCAGTCGTATTTTTAACACGTATCCCCTGGACGCTTGCATTTTCTTCCCTTTTCCCTGCTGCTCCATCAACAAATATTATTTTCCTTATCCTCTCGATTTTTTTGCCGCCCAAGACCTCCCGGTGTTTTACACACGCAGACGTGTTTACTTTGTAGGCCAAACGGTACAGTTATTGGCACATTTTACGACAGCTACGATAAGTATAGTTATTTGGAAAACGTCATACGATCATAATGATGGGTTACGCATTGGAGAAAGATATTTGCAGCCTTTATTTGCGTTATGAAAATATTTTTTCCATTCGTAAGTCAATATTCGAATAATTTGTAGAAATTTTTTCGTTTTTTTTTCGTTTATAATTATTCTTCCGGTCGAATTTCAATGACAGTCTCCCAAGGACACCGATTTTTTATGGTTTTCATTTAATTATCTTGTTGGAAAATTGCCAATGTGTTGCTTTATTGAAAATTAATGGAACGATGTGTAAAAACGATTGGGGGGAAAGAAATTCGTGTGGTTACGAGGCGTCAGAGCTTCGGTATGCTATTGAGTCAGAAATGAGAGTGTTAGAAACGTGTAATTACCGGATACGAGAAAACGTCTCGATCTTCTCTGATCGATACTCTCGTCGTCGTTCGACGAGAGGAAAAAAACGTGAAAGTATTTTATTCCGCTGTCTATAGCGGAGGAAAGTTCTGTTACTTTTTTTTTCTTCTTCTAACCAGTTAAATTTTCGTCCGTCCATCATTTTCGGGTCAAGGAAATTCGCCAAGTATTATCGTTTCCTTTTTTCTTCATACTCGAGTCGGAGGCAACGGCCTGGAGAAAAAATTCACAGGTGCGAGGCAACTCTCGCGTTTGATGTTCCATCTTTTTCGTGTGTATAAACGTTACACCTATATTATGGCAAGCATTCGTTGGGCGAGGAGAAAAAACACTGGGAGGCGGATACCACACGAGGTTTAACGGTACACAAATTCCCCAACAATTCCCCATGCAATTTTTCTCCTTCTTCCTCCTCTCCTTCGCCGCCTCATGCACTTTCGGTCCAATGAGAAACGATGACGAACTTTACTCAGTCTCCCTTTTTCATACCGCTCAACATTATACATATATATGATCGTGTGCATTTTTTTTTCGACCGGATGTCGACCGAATTCCTTAATCAACTTTTCCCTCGTTTCTACATGACTTTTCTTTATTTCTCAACATTATAATGTCGCTTATTAATAAATGTTCGTTTAATCCGTCTGTGGAAAGGTAAAAATCCGCATGGCCATCGTCAAGGGACTCGAGGCTCGTAAATTAAGCTTAAACGTTAGATTTCAATAAAAAATCATTCGAAAAATGAAAAAATTGTAAAAACTCCAATTTTGTATGAAATTTTTTTCATAACCAGTTTCCAGGACAATTTAAAGTTTCTGTGACGTCATTAACTCGGCATCCAGCCGCTGCCTCCTCTCGTAATGATCGAGCGATGCTTTTATTTTTTTAAATTGTTAATTTTTCAAGAAAAATGAATAAAAGTTAAATGACGAACGAATTAATCGCAAGGACGAAAGTAAATAAGTGATTAACATAAAACTCACCACATGAATGGATTCGGGATCTCTCCTGAGATCCCCGCTCCTCTGTCCGGCAGTAACAGCTGCACTGAGGTGATTGTAATGATGTTGATGCAAAGTGTCGAGTGTCTGTGTATAAGGATTTCCTACAAGATAATCCAGATGCTGTGGCTGGCCGAGACCGTGTTGGGGACTCGCGGGTGCATGATGATGAGTCGGAAAGGGAGGTGGAAAATAAGGAGGCTGGAAGTCTGATGCCGTGGGAAGTGACGCACCCCCGTGATGTGGCATACCACCGCCGTTACCGTTACCGCGATGCCCATGATGATGAGCACCCGAATAGGGCGATGAATTTCCGCCACCCAACGACGATATGCCACCGTGACCCGTCAGACGGTCCTGCGAAACAAAAATCACAAAAAATTCACATTCATTAACAAATTTTCGGCTTCAATCAACTTTTTATTATCCAAATTGCCAAATATCATTGAAAAAAATTATTTTATTCATCTAAAAAATATTGCTCGATAATTTTTCGTGTAAAAAATCAATTTCCCATTTTTCATCGTCTCCGGACAATTTGAGTCTTTCCAGAATATTCATTCAAGCAATTCACGTCGAGCTTTTACGAGTCGAGACTCTGCCGAGCGATCTGTCTCCCCTCGTCGAGCAGTTACCGAAGAAATATCGAAGTATATATTGTTTTTGGGTAAGTAGCGATTGGAGGGATGGAATGTGAGCAATTTTGTAGTTTAAAAAGGTCTCAGGCGAAGGGGCGAGGCTTGTTCATATAAATATCGATCGTGCCAAGAATTTCTGACGGCGCACTAGGGCAACGTAATTAAAAATCGAACTTGACCGAATGTTTAGCCGGACGAAAATATTCGTCGACAAAATTTCATTTTCCCATCAAAATAATTCTCAATTTTCATCAAAATCGTTTTGTTTCTCGGTCGCGAGCCAAACGATCCCATAAATAAACGTATGAATCGTTCGGCTACCGTTGATGGCTCCATATAACGATCGCAGATGCTTGACTCGTCAGATATGCTCAAATGTCGATCGAAACTCGAACGATTGAATATTTGAATGACGTTCAATCCTCCTCCGGTCTTTTGTACGTCCATCAATTTTCTGTCTTTCCCTTCAACCTCAACGTTCCCCGGCTCACGATACATGTATTTGTTTATTTATCAATATCTATACTTATCCGAGTGATTTTTTTGTTTATAATGATTGATACATCAGGGATCGTCCGATGGAAACAAAACCTCGACTGTTCGCCATTCACTCTTCTTGTATACATTATTACAGCGCTACGTGTTCTTTGGAGTGATCCATCAAATACATCGCGACGTCCAACAAATTCCATAACGTCATGCAAAAGTCCAATTACCAACAATCGTCCATCGAATTACCATCAACAGTTCGATTATTCACCTCGAAATAAATCGTTACGTGAATTAAAAAATTTCTTTTAAATCATTAATAAATAAAAATATTTATGGCGTTGTAGAAAATGAGTTTTCGTGATTTTCTTATGGGAAAGTCTGATGGGATTTTATTTTCGAGGGCCCCATGAATTTCGCCAACGTCACGTTGTTTAAATAATTGAGAAAAATAATGGAAAGCTGTGCTTGTGTATCTTTCTGGCTCCAGATCGTTGACTCGAGTGTTTCTGTCGTTGATTGTAAAGCCGAACGAGTTTCGCGATGGGGTTAAGATCAGCGAGAACTGGTTTCATCGATTTAGCTCGATCGAACGGTCCGTGAATCCCGAGATTATTAATTATTGGAAAAAGAGAGAAAGCGACTCCGTTGCCATATCCTTCAGGATTCTAAGTAAATGACGTCACAATCTTTCGAGTTAGACGAGACTGGTCCCTTGACGTTTTACGACGCCTCCACCGTCAATTCCCTCTTTTTTAAACCAAGAGTTATGCCCATGCCGTCCGAGAAAACACTCCAACGCAATTATAGAATCACCGCAAAGAACTTATTTACATTTTCATTGACAATTCTATGACAAGTTTATTAGATTGTTTACTCACACTACCGCCTCACATAATTTACGGTTTAACGGTAACGTGGAGTTCGACACTGAGAAAACAATTTATTTATAATAAATAATATCTATTTTTTTTTCACTTCCACGAAAAAAAGTGAAAAAAAAATTGCGTTACTTTGCCCGAGGAGAAAAAAATGGTCACGCACAAATTTGTATGACCGCGTGCACTCGATGGACTTGGCGATTTTCTCGGAACGGCGAAAAATCGAGGAAGTGAGGAAAGTTTAATGAGGACGTGCGCGAAGCGTCAAAAAGGTTTAGAGAACTTGTGCAAAGCCTCCGGCGTACTTTTCGTAACGTAAATAGCTCCTGGGCAAGAGAAAAAGAGAGTTGAAGCCTAGACTGTAAGAGAGAGGGAGAGAGAGAGAGAGAAAGAGGATTGAAGAAAGCTACTGTGAACAAAGTGATGTTTGAGAATAAACATTTAGGCGTGTCACGATCCAGGACACTGATATTTTGCTCAAATCTCCAGATCTCATATCGTTCTCCACGTTTTTCTCTCCGTCTCTCCCCACGACTCTTTTCCGCACGATTTTTTATCAATTTTCCCCAAAGACCGAGTTTTCGAAATGAATAAAAAGAATAACCAAAACCCTTCGTTCTTTTCCGAACTCCAAAGCGAAGAGTCTCCAAAAAAATGAATTTCCAAAAATCAATGTTTTGATTTGGTGGTCGCCAAGTTTGAAATAAAACGATTGATAGTTTTTGAGACAACAGAGAGTTGTCAATTTATTCACATCACTCGTGATACGAATTGCTGCGGAGCTTTATGAGTGAATTTCAAATAAACGCATATAAATGTGTAATAAGTACAGGAATGCCCAGACACATGGACGATCCTATGATAGATGTGCAGCACAAATAAGTGATCGTAATTCAAAGGGTTCTCGAAGTGTGCCAAGATTGCGAGAGCAAAGTCAAACAAAAATAAAATAAAAAAAAGATTAATGGTCATCGTATATATAAGCAGCCGCACGTTGTCGGCTTTTGGGATCACGCCTATACAGACATGTTCAATCGCCATTCATGACGTATATCTGACGAGACTTCGAACCCTGAGAAAAGAGAGCAAACACTAAGAAAGGAAAAATTGATTCGCGCTATAGTCGCCGGGAGCTCGCGACACTGCGTCGCACAAATCATCCTAGAAAATTTATCGGATGCATCCTCACTCTGCGTTCCTTTTTCTTTTGGCAACTGCGTCCACGGATTCCCTCAAATCAATCCCGAGAATGAAGTCTATTTACTTGGAGCTGGCGAATAAGATTTATTCAATGATGCGTTTCGCACGAAAGAAGAAAAAAATGAGCAAAACTTGGGATTTCAAGAGGATTAATTAAAAATTCATCTTTAATTAATTAAAAATTCACGAGATTTCGAGATGTAAATTAATGACTAATTACCGATTAATTTATCGTTCGTGCATGTTTTCGTGCTCGGAATTTTTTCAAAACGCGCGCGTGGACGCAATTACATCGATTTATCAATTTTAATCGGGAAAAAAAAATTTCTGTCAGATATTTTTCCGAGATCCTTCGAATGAATGGAACGTCCGGTCCTGATAAAATTACCACGGAGGGATTCACTTATTTTTTCTAAGGATCGTACGCGTTTTCTATTCGTCGAATTCTTTCGTGATCTCCGGATAAATCGCGCTCATCCCGTTCCACAGCGACATGGAGTCAGGCCTCCATAATAAAGTTAAACCGGACACATATCTCCTGGTTCATTCGAATTGGTAATAAAGTCTCTGTACATCGTCATGCTCGGCGTCTCCAACCTCGGACTTTGCAAAAGCTTCAAGTTCTCGGGAAACGTAGAAATACGCGAAGATCGCGAAAGAGCGAACGATAAAGAGTGAAATTGCGAGGACAAAATCGCAGATATTTGAAAATTCAAGTTTTTATCAGAAAATTTTTCATTTGGCTGGAAATATTGATTTTCACATGAAAAATTTGAAGAATGGGAAAAACATCGATTCAATTTTTTTATTTTCATTTATTTTCATTTATTTTTATTCATTTTTATTTTTTTTTTAATTTATTTTTCGAAAACCACAGCGGATTTGCAATGACGATCGAAAAATAACGATAATTAGCGAGATATCATTTGATAATACTCGCGTTGTCTATTAAATATTCGTCGCCGTAGTTCTGGTTTCTATATATCATGGAAAATTTGCGCGGAACGAATCAAAGCTGTCTGTTGCTTTCACCGAGTAGTCAGAGACGGATTACCGAGCGACTAGGTTGAGTCAGCGACACACGCGGATGAAGCGCAAAAAGAATAAAAAAAAACAAGCGCACGAGTTTGCGTCTCGAGTAAGTTTTATCAAGCAGGGCCAGTTCGATGTTGCTTAAAATATTGGAATGATTTTAATCGGTTACTTAAAAATGGCGGAGTCGTTGCCATTAAATCGCGTGTAAAACTTGTTCCCGAACGAATTCGAACCTCCGGGAAGATTTATTCGATTTTAAAGTTGGATTTTAATGGGGCCAATGAAATCAAACTCGTTAGAAAGTTGGCAGCAGGAAAAAAATGGAATTACGATTTTTATTGCATGGCGAAATTGATATTGAGAAAAATTATGAAAATTTGTGTGTTTTTTTTCTTTCATTTTTCTACACCGAGACCCCCAGCGATGATTCACAAAGTCTCCTGCCCTCCGAGAAGCCTCTCCAAAGAGCATAGAAAATTGAAAGACCCGTTGAGCAAATTTCTCAACGTTTTGGCGTGCATGATTTACTGCTGCACTACGTGTGCATCAACGAGAGCTCCTACAGCATCGGTTACAAAGTATAATCGGTTGAGCATTACCAAGAAAACACTTAAGCCCTGACTGCATGTATTTATGTTTATAAAGGTGGAAGATACATATTAGCGATTATTTATTACGTTTGATTTTGCGCCAACGACTATGGTAATCGAGAACCTTTTCTTTCTCTTTTTACTCCCGCTATTCCTCGCTTCATTTCTGGCTCTCTCACTTGCCCGCTTTCCAGGCTTTCCTCCATCTGCCATTTCGACCATTTGACGAGCATATTATTCAACCCTGACGTTATAATTCTAACCTCTCAAATGTGGCCGCAACCATTTTGATATATGCTCGAGAACACAGTAGGCGAAAATAATGCACTTTGAATTCCACTTTCCCATTATCTGTCAACCAGTTTTATAGCTCGCTCCACCGGAAAGCCAATTTCCTTCGTCCAATACGGTCAACTAAACAAATTTTCGTAATTTCGACGATAAATTAAGTTGACAGTCGTTGGCGGTGGCGAGTGTTCGTCACATTAACAAATTCTTACGCTCAAAATATATTTTTTACTTTTTCTATTCGCTTTTCCTACTTTTCTACATTTTTCTCGCCGTTCCAGCTTTCCCGCTCATTTTTTTTCGGTTTTTTCTTCATTTTTCTTTTCCCATGTGTATTGCTCATCGTTCGAATCGAGATCCCTATCGAGATTGGCATTAAGAAATGCTTAAGGTTTCGAAGCGCGAGCCAGTCGTTGATTGGATATCCGGTTTAGCATTTATCGATTCCATGAAGCAATAGGAATTTCAACAGTTGGTATATAATATTGGGAGAGATAAAGATCGGTGATGAAAGTCGAAGCAATCTCGAAGAAAATGAGATAAGTTTTAAGGTAAATGGGAATTTAACAAGGAAAAATGTGGATTTTCAGATATTCCATAGTGAAAATTGGAAGCAACGATTATTGAGGTTGTTCCATCGATGTTTTAGTAGTTTTTAAGACGAATGACTCAAAATGACGAATGACTATGACTAAGTATTAATTTATCCACGAAATACGAAGGTGCCAGCGAACGAGGACTCATCGACCGAGCAGTCCTAATGACCATAATGACACATTGTAAGTGTAAATTTCCAAAGCCATCGTCTGTTCGTTATTTAACGAAAAATATTCTCGCTTGTGAGGCTCCGGCGTCACGATCACTCGGAAAAAATCATAGAAACAATCGTTCGGTCACGAATTTCTTGAAAAATGACGAAATGACGAAAAGTTAAATCTCGACAGGAATTAATAATTTTTTGGACATCGACGTCGTTTTTTCTTTTTTTTTTTATCAAAGAACAAAAAAAATAATGAGCCAGGAAATGTAGAAAAACTTCACCTCGACTTCGATGACGGTTGTCATGTCAACGTGGGGGGCGTAACATAACGCCAATTTGTCAGCTGACGGGGCATCGGTCCGAGGGGGAAACATCTCGAGGATCTCCAGTTTGCTCGATTCTCGAGACGATACGGCCGATTTGGCCGCCGCCCCGTAAACAACTTCACTGTCCCAACCCTCCAACTTAGTTTGCACCAACAACTAACGAATCACTGCACAAAACGCGTCGCGATCCGGCACATCAATGCATCGTTGTGTGTTGAGAAACGCTCGAAAAATCCTGGTCGAGTCGGTGGCCCACGATGGACGATAAATTCGATGATCTATGGGTGTCGATCGACGTAAGAACGAGAATCGTTGCGAGAAAGCTCGTGGCAAGTTTTTGGACACGTTAAAAATTCAGGAATCGTCGATTCTTCCAAAAGGAGCTGCTAACGGTCCCGGTAATTGAGAGAATCGTGACATAATCCGAAAAGAACGAGAGCCCCGGCGATTCGAATCGTTGGGAGATTGAAAAATCGAAGAATTCTTAAGGCCATGCCGTTCAGCGCGATCTAAAGATTCATTCATCAGCGCGGTTGTCTCTGATGACGAAATATTCGGAATCGAACGTTTCCGGGTACAAGGAACTTGATCCTTCGCTTATGACTCGGCTCCAGGAATAGAGCAATAACCGGCGAGAATAATGGTCAGCGATGTCAGTTGACCCGCGCGTTAAGGAACGACAAACGAAACAGCTGATCGCGCGTGGAACGTTGTGACCGATGGGCCGTTGACTGCGGACTTGAGGCACACCGAACGGCAACAACACGAGAAGTAAGAAAGTGACGGTTCGATGGGAAAAGAGCCCCAGGTTGTTGAGAGCAAAAGCCTCGGCCAAAGGCAATCCCAGCGTGGAGAGCTCGATTTGTTGCGCGCGCGAACGAGCCGACGAACGGGAGGTTGGTAGGTTGTCCCTCGCCGAGTCCGGATACGCTCTTGCTATGAGCCGTTCTAGCTACTAACTCTGCCACCACCTCCGGGTGGGCTTACAACGACACGAAACCCACGAGAGATCGACGGGAGTACACACGCGGGGGGGCTTATTCCCTACCCTACGTGCTCCCCCTCTCTCTCTCTCTCGCTCTTTTCTCTTTCTAGGCGGGCTCGAGGCAACGTTGAGCGTTTTGCCACTACCAACACGGACCGTAACCGAGTCCAGTCTCTTTAAAGTCCGAGCAGACCGCTACTTTGCCATCAACTTTGTCTCTGAGTGTTGCTCGAGTTTTTTTTCCACCATCCGGCCACTTCTAGGCCGAGAATAATTGAAAGTGAGGGCCTAGAAGGTGATCAGCGAATGACAGGGATGTCCTCCGGTGAGCTGATCGTCACTGGAGTCTCTGAAAGATAATTCGTGCCTCATTCAATGAGTGAAATTTGCGCCAGACACGTCTCGGTCTCCGGGAGACAAATTTTCAAGTTTTTCTTTTTTCAAATTCCGCAAGCACACGATCTCCTGATCGCGTTGACTCGATTGACCACGCGCAATCGAATGAACTGAAAGTCCCGGAGGAGGGAGACGAAGGCAAGAACGAAGCTGACGTCAAAATCCCCTCAACTATTGCGCGCATACGTTCGGCGCACCACGTGGAGACTAGACTCGCCGACACGGGGAAATCCCCACCATCGGATCGAGTGAATCGTGCGAGGAACAGGCTCCGAGTCACGGAGCATAAAGGGAGATAGAAAGCATGGGGGACGCCCCTCGAGCGAATAGCGGATAACCAGCAGCTTGCACGTTTGTGTGAGTCTCTTTTCTTGATGCACATTGAGATCGGACTGTGTGCGAGCCGCCGAACATCGACGGGGCAAGAGCGCGTCCACGTCGAGCAGCCCGCAGCTCAGAAACGTCACTCGAGCCTCGAGACTCGAGGACGACGAATCGGCTCCGCTTGGCATTCAAGCAGACTCGTTCACCATCAATATTTGCATCGAAATCTCGGAATTTTGGCTCCGAGGCTTCGATCATTATTTCCCAAAACCTTTCCCCTCGCCCACAGCCATTTTTTCCATTTTTTTTCCAAACGGCACGTCGAATCAGAAAGTTGAAACATCAGCCAGTCTTTTCAGAATCTTAGGAATAGCTCGAATCCTCCGCGACTCGCTTGAGACTTCTCAGGACTTTGTTCCTGGTCTCTAAGAATAACAGAACCCGAGGCCAAGAGTCGCTCAAAAAATAGAGAAGAAAAACAGGTTGGTTGCTCGTGCGATTGGTCAAAAAAAGAAAATGACTAAGAAACCGACCTGTGGCCGGAGCAGGAAGCCGAAATAATAAATGCGTTTTCGCTTGAGCACATCTGGAGATGCTGGAGCGAGTTAAATCGAACGATTTCAATAGGACAGAGTCTAGAATACCTGCATGAGCTTTTCTACAAAGGAACGGAAGCGTAGGTGTCTCCGGGGATCGTTCGATGGTTAATAAATGGACGATGCTAAAGGGCATAACTAACCGGATTAGCGAACGAAGGGATTTGACTTTTCAACGTTTTTTTTTTTTTTTTCAAATTATTTTAAAAATTTTTTGTCGATGTTTAAATATGGCACGGGAGGCAAGAAGCAGGTGGCGAAGAAATTGTGTACAAATATACACACACGAGGACGTTGCTTCTTTGTAAATGTACTCGACTGACCCAGCGATCGAGTCCGAGCTCTTTACTGTCCGGTCAGACTGGTTCGAGCCGATCGGTGGGTGTGCTTGATCGCATAATCGTTTAAAAAGTATTCTCAACCTGTATATAACCTTAATATATAGATTTACACAGTTTGACACTCGGTGCTCGTTGCCAAGACTCACGAGACCGGTAGCAAACATTTATCATTCGTTTTATTCTCCCAACAGTATTGTCTACCTTTTTCCCTTGATATTTCCAGGAACAAGAAAGCCCGCATTTTACTCAGGGCTCACGAGACTCGGGAATAAGCCTCTGAGATGTCGACCATTGCTAAAAAGAGATCTCTCGATTATTGCACTCCGTACACTCGCTTCAACTCACAACACACATTATCAGCTTTTATCCTTTCATTCATGCATAAAGATTCACTATATTTCTTTATAGATATCTACAGGGTGTCTCTATTTTTTAGTGCCAAAATCGAAACAATTCACTGGCAAAATTATTACCGAGTTCTCGATCGACTGCAGCTCAAAATGCATCGAATGCATTGATGCATAATGACGAAAATTGAATTTTTCTCAATTGCAGAGTGTTCCTTGAATTTTGATCATTTTAAGTGGCAAATTGGACACCCCGTGGACACAAAGATGTGCAGCAAGCAAAGAATATGTTTACGTTGTTCGTTACCCCACATTCATGAGTCTTTTATAAAGTCTCAAGGCAGAGGGCAATTGAATCTCGATTTTATGCAACTTTATTGATAACGTTTTATTGCCACCTTCATTTATAATCCTCGAGTCGTTTAAGCCCACGTATAGTGAATAGAAATGAGCAGAAAACGTTGGCCAGAGCAGGTGAGAATGAGGACTCGAGTTTTTCGAGGTGGATATTTTCGGGAAAATGCCTCGATTTCGGATTCAGTTTATGTTTTATTCGAAAAAAAAATTTTCGTCGATCGATGTAATGAATTGTGGCAATGAAATTAATTTGGCGACGCTGTTTTCGTGTTAGTCAGTCAAGAGCGGGAGGTCTCGAGCTCTCAATTTTTTTCGTCAAGGCCGTTCCGGAATCTCTTTTTTCCTACAAGTTAAATTCAATTAAAATTGTGATATCAGGCACGTCGATTACGTCCTTAATAAAATGTATGATTGTGTTAAATATCGCGTGGATTATCGTGGACTATAAATTGATAATAAAAAATGCTTTCTCCGATGTTATAAGATCGATGAAAAATGAGTTTCGAGCTCGCGGTGCAATTATAATACTTTCATAATATTAATGAAGCAAATTAATTCGATAACCTTTCTCGCTGATATTTAGATCGTTTAAGTATTTTTTTCTCAACCGTGTGACGATAAATTCCCTTTCCAACATGGCTGAGTAATAACATAGATATATCTCGATGTATATGGTCGAAAGTTGCTATGGAAAATACGTCTAAGCAAAAGTCACTTTGTCGTTGGAACGATAAGTCTTCTGGACCAATTTCCCTCAAGGCGGAGCGCTCACGGTTACTCTCCACGTGATATCTCCCGAGTAGCCAATAATACGCGGGTGTCTACGATCATCTTGTCACCCAATGACGTAGCATGCAACTTTACTAGGGCAATTGGAAACTCGTTGGTTTATCTCGTGGCAATAAGTTACGAGGCGAAAATTCGTCAAGTAGAAAAGAAACGATTTTGCGAGCGGCTCAGGGTTCAGGGGGGCGGAGAGGCAAGTGTATTTCATTTATAGATCGTTAGATATATTTCAACCTCACATTTTCACCCCGATATTCAGCCCTCCCCGTCGCGTTATGGCTCTCGGAAGCCACGAGCCATTACAGACTGTTTTTCGTTGGAAACGTCAGTGCAACTTTCGATAATCGTCGCAGCGCACACCTCCAGGGCACATTTGACTGTTGAGGGATCGGTTGGACTTGCGGCAAAACGAGATCGGCCGCATAAACGCGGAAGAAGTTTTACCGGAGGGCTATTAAATATGCTCTCCCGATTTATATCCACCCTCTGGGCTCTTTATCATCGTCTATGTGTGCTCGTTGCTGTGAACAGTGCCACGAGGTGTCGCGTCAATCGGTGCGTTCCAATTTTTCGTCCGATTTCTCTGTCCGATCTTTTCCCTCGTCCCCTCCATCGTGTCGACCCATGACTCTCTTGACGTTAATCAAAGCAGCGAATTTCGCCTGCGAACTAGCCGAGCATCGGTCGTCGTACGAAAAATGATAAAACTCAAAAAATTAAACTGCCCATTGGAATTGACAAATCTACGCACCCTCTCACGGTCCACCGTGCGAGTTATAAATCCGCACACGCGCATGACGATCGATCCCGTCGACGCAACGAATAGCAAAACGATCTAATCGATTTGCATTTATTTCCAAATCGTTTTGGAGCCTGGACAAGATGCTCGGAGCAATCTCCTTCAGCTTTTCAAACGTATCGGTGCACCTTCGTGTTTGTCTTTATAAATAGTTACGAACGTAGATCACTCGTGGAGTTCGTATCCTGCGAGACAAGAGATCGATAGAGAGAGAGAGAGAGAGAGAACGAGAAAATCGATGTCTCTTGCGAACTGTCACTGCGATAGACTCGTGGCTTGTCTCTCAACTATTTTGCAACTCTCTCTCTCCCTCACATCGAGCACAATCGACTTGGCCATTTCATAGAGATCGACAGAATTTATCTTTCTATCACGTGAGATCGCTAGATTGAGAGAAATGCTCGAGAAAAATGGAGACTAAAAATAATATAAATAAATTGGACGGACACGTGTCAGCCTCGAGTCACTATAGCAAAGACTTGCTTGTCAATAGCCCATCAGACTCCTTGTCAAGCCACTCCGTACTGTCTATTCTGCCAAGCCAGAAAAACAATTATTCTCCCACAAGACGAATGTCTCTTCGAGCTCAGCGAACTCCTCCTCAAAAATTTTTGCTCCAAGAAAAAAAAGCCTGGAGTATACAAGGGACTGAATAAAAATGACGAGCTCAATCAGAAAACTTGTCATTCGTCAGCATAAATAGGGCAAATTGAAAAGCGATTAGAAAGTTTTATTTTTTTATAACCGATGAAAATTGGGCTCTGTACGATTTGGGTCTACCTGGCGGTTCATTATCTCTTGGCCGGCGCATGGTTTCTCATTAAGGAATTAGTCACGCTTGGTAAGACCCAAAAAAACCCTGAAATTTCGTTCCTGGACTTTGTTTTTTTTCTTCGTATCGTGATAGAGAAATAGAAAATATTTCTGACATGTCAAATGTTTGATTTGGGTGGAAGCAGCAACGAGAATCTTCCGAAATATCCACTTTTTTCTCTCCGTATTCCTCGGTTCGGATATTTCGTTAGAAAAACTTTGAAAAACTTCACAACAGTACCCAAAAATTATTCGGTACTGTCGAAATGCTTGTGTCAATCTGGCCTCGGATTTGAACTGAAATTCCTGGTAACCGGGTCACGTTAAATTATTAATTCTTCTGGTATCCCCTGAACCCGAAGTTTTCGTGTCCGAAAAAATATTCATAGACACAAAAGTCCATATGTTCGTGTGGGAGGGGAGAGACACCTGGAGACCGAAAATATCAAATCTCGAATCGAGAGGAATGGAGCAACTCGGATGATCCGGCATCATCAGAAATGAGTGACAGGCTCTCTCGCTGGCCATTTGAGAATCTTCCGTTTTTGTGAGTGTCATTGGATACTGAACGTCCTCCGAGGATCTGTCTACGTCGAGATAACGATCTTTCTGTCTCGTTGCTCCATTTTATATTTATTTCAATATTTCTACGAATAAATAGCCATTAAAATCTCTAATGAATTTCCATGACGTTGACTCGGCTATTTCGGCCAGTATAATATTTTCTCAAAATATATTCATCCACTCATTTACACGACTTTCCATTCCAATCGGTAGGACCGATCAGTCGAATGGAAAAAAAAAAAAATGTTCGATTTTTATGAGATAATTGGTGGGAGAAAAAAAATTCACCAATCGACGCCACAGTTTTCCGAACATTTTATCGTTCTCGATTTTTTTTTCTCTCGTTTTTGATTTTCGACAGAGCAAGAGAAATGGAGAAAGAAAGAAAAAGAGCCGGGATTCCGAGAGGGTGAAAAAAAAGTGAGTGAAGAGAAAAAAGTGGAAAGGACCACCGAGCGATAAATATTCACATGTGACTTTACTACCGTCTTATCGTTGACGTCATCTCAAGCAAAAACAAACGTTACGACGAGGAAGGATGAACGGTGGAGCTTCGGGGAGGTGGAGAAACGTATGAGCAAAAGGATTCCGTGAGGCTTGCGGTGCTATGAGTACCGAACGTGCGAAACGAGTTAAAAAGTGGGAGGCAGAAAAGATACGAGTGAAAAAGGTAAAAAATGCTCAGACAGGATTTACACCCACGAGGGACGCGTGCCGGCTGCACACTCTACTTAGCATCTCATCGTATCAACAAACAAACAAAGAAAAAACAACAATCGCAACGAACGAGTCCCCTTGATGTCATTGATACGAGAGCAGATTCGATGCTAATTGATAATCAAATATCGAAGAATATTTCGTCCCATGAATTTATTTTTATTGATTTATTTTATTTTCATTACTTTTCATTTATTTTTGTTGTTGTTGATATAAATTTATTTTCGATCAATTTTTCTTATTTAATTTATATTACATATTTTACTTGAAATAATTTTTAATTCAATCTTTAATTATTTAGAAATTCATTTTTATTCCAATTAATTATTAATAATTGTTTGAAAATTCATTCTATTTTTCATTAATTATTAATAATTACTTGGATATTCATTTTTATTTTAATTAATTGTTTATAAATTAATTATTATTAATAGGGATTTATTTTTCGTATTAATAGAAATTTTTCTCCCGAAATTAATGGTCCGCTGCGAGCGAACAGTCCATTAGCCAAGTTATTTGGTGTTTTAATTGTAGAAATTTTCTTTATTGTGTCAAAAAATAAAGTTAGAACGAAGAAAAATAAAAAAATAGAGGGGGGCAGGTAATTTGTGTTGGAAATCATCAGCTGGCAGGGTGGGGGGTGATGCGGGATCGTGAAGCGATAGTTGGAAAGTATAGTCTGACGAAATCGAACGGAATAACCGAAGTAAAATGGGATAGAAAAAAAAATCGATAAAAATAAAATAAAATCGGCCGCATCGATGGATCGAAAATTATACAAGCAACGTCTTCCACATGGAAGATGTTTGCGATTAAGATTTTAACGTTATTCATAAAAGGAGAAAAATAATTGGTAGAGGGTGAGAAAAACGTGGAGCCCGTAACTAATTTCGTAATGATAGGACAAGCGAGCAAGAAGTTTCATGGCAAAGGAAGAAAACTGACGGGAGAGTGCGTACAGCTCTCGATGAAATGCAATTATTGCATTAGAATGACGCGGCGAATATTCAGAATAGAGAGGAGCTTTGAAAAGTGCAGAAAATAATAATAAAATTTTTTTTTTAAAAACAAGAGATTACCGTTATTTTCCTACGTACAAGGTGAGCGAATAATAAATCTGCAATATCATCGATTAATTCAATCAATTGTTCAGATCAATCAACGAAACATGATATTTTGTCGATAGACATGGAACTGAGAAGAAAGTTTCAGAAATATTCGTGTCCATACTGTTTTTTTTTTTTGAAAGAAAAAAAAAAATTATTATTAACTTTCCGGGCACGCTGTATAGCGATAAAAGGCAAAACGTCGAAGAAGAAAAATTGGCGTTCAGAGCGTGCCATCTCATGTTTACGAGTTTGACGACTCGGCATCGCGGATATTAGTCTCGGGAGGTTTTTCACTGCAAGGAGACTGCTCGAAAAAACTGGAGGTGCTTGGAGAGCAAAATAATTGTAGCATTTTCATTGGATCGTGGATTATCGAAGTTTGTGGAAAAAAAAGCGTCTCTCCGGTAATTTTAGCGTCGATAATAACTCGAGTTTTTATTAATCTTTGGCGTGAAAGTAGCGCGGGTCGAAAAAGTTAAAAATCAGTTGTAAGAAACGATGGTCGAGTTGCTCGGAATTGCGCCGCGGCTTCTGTTCCATAATTTTGCGGGAAGAAGGACGAAAAATGAGAGAAAAAAAAATGGGAGGTGTGCATAGGAGAGCGTTAAAAAATTAAGCGTGCGGGCGTGATTTCGGCGGAATTTTAATTTGAGTGACGAGCTGGCCAAGTCATTAAGGGCTCGATCGCGTTTTCCTTCCTCCCTCATTATCTCCTCGCCCTTTATTCCAACAAATGCTGGTCATAAGGCCGCGCGAGCATCGAGAAAGTTGAAATACTGAATGAGCTATGTATATAAAGAGACCATTGCGTGCTGATCCTTGTGCGATGCTGTCAAAGAAAAAAGAAGAATGGAAAGGCGAACAGGAACGAGAAAGATATGAAGAAACAGAAAGAAGAAGAAGAAGAAGAAGAAGAAGAAGCGACGGAGGAAACAGAGAAGGAGGAAGGAGAGGATGAGAAAAGAGAGGGAAGTCGCTAAACGACATTCCAAACGCCTCATGCTCACAGCGCCACGCTCAACGGTAACCGCGGCAACGCACAACGCCCTTATCTTTCTCTTTTTTTTCTCTTTCACTCTCCCCCTCCCCCCGTCTCTCTCACACACACTTGATCTAATTCTGATACCTGCAGACCTTATAAACCAATCGCGAGCTCTTACGTCCCTAAGACGAAGAATAAAGGAAAAAAAAAAGAAATTCATACGAGTACGATTAGGAGAAGAGCAAAGGAGAAAATCCAAGGAATGCGGGCACTCGCGACACATCATCCGACGCCTTTTTCCAGCTTCTTGTTTCCTGCTCCTCCGATACATCGCGTCGCGATAAAATGGAAAACACAATTACCGTTTTTTTGAAAAAATAAAAACAATTGGAATCGTTGCGAAAAATTTTATCGCACTCTCCCGTATGAATTTCATTTTTACGATATTTTACGATCGAGTTTTCTCAATGAATTTGGACGAACGAGTCTCCACGTGGGGGAAATGCGAATATTTTAATTATCAACTTTTTTTTTTTTTTTTTTTTTACGGTTCGAAGTAATAATCGAATGCCTGGATGGATGACGATTAAGATCGAACGAAAACGAGTGAGTAATTCACCGTTAATATCGATCCTTCCTCTCTTTTCTTCATCCACTCTCTCCCTCTCTCTTCTTTATTGTCGAGAAGGAGAGAGAGAGCGAGAAGATATCGGCCGACAAGCTCGATCCATAATTTTTTTTTTCTCCCCCGGCACGTCAATTCTCACACACGAGCACATGGTTGGCCTGGGCCTTGCACCCGGGAGACTCTTCTCTCACAGCATCCAGGAGAGACGAGGGTTCGAGGTAACGGGACTTGCCTCTCGAGAATAAGAGAGAGAGAGAGAGAGAGAAGCTGAAAGACCGTATGGATTGTGCGTGCACGCGCTTTCACGAGTATATTTTATATTGTCCACTATGAACTCACCTCTCACGAGGATAAACCGTGAGAGGAAAGAGAAACGATCGAGAGAATCGAAGCGAACGAACCGAGAGAAAGAAAAAGACAGAGGCTCATTCAATGATACCGAAAGGAATAGAAAAGATGGAGAAAAGTGGGATAAAAGATAAAAAACAAACGAGATAGAATAGGCAGTAGAAAGAAATGTATTCTTGACTGAAATCTCTTCAAAGAATAACCCTCTGTTAATCGATAGTCAAAATAAAATGTGTCAATGAAATTCCTCCATTTTTAACCACCTGCGATCGTGGTTTATAATAAAAATAGTTTCTGATATAAATTAAAAGAGAAAATTGAGACAAGCCTTCGGTTTATTTTCCACTAAAATAGTTGAAAATTTTCAATCACGTTTTTCAACTGAGAAAACAGTTTATTTATAATAAAGAAATATATTTAGTTGGCACTCTTACTCAAAAATTCATTAACCGTTACAGAATTTGTAAAAGGTCAAAAAATATCTTTGTCATCACGATCAAATTTTATTGGCATAGCATTTCCTTGAAGATAATGATTTGTTCGATCGCTTTTATTTCCCTTATCGCAGTAAATTTTTATCGTCAGATTAAATCGAGAGGCCTAAATAAAAGATTCGTTAACTGTCAAAAAACATTTATTTCGTCGTATCCAACTTTACATTTGATAGCAGTAAACAAATCCTGGTACATATAAATAAATTGTTTTCTCAGTGTGGTTTTCTAAAGTAAAATGTTGATTAGTCATTGGCATATTTATTTGATTTTTCTGACAAATTGAGCTTTCACGTTATTTTTCAAAGAGCAATCCTAATGATGGACTTGATCAAGGCCAGATAAGAAATGTAGCATCGAAGTAGTGGTGAAAAAATAAACGATGCTCATAAATCACACATACAATGGCTAGAATGGGAAATGTTATGTTTATATTTATGTTTTTAAATATATAGGTATTTATTGTTCCATAAACGATTAAAGGGTAATGACCGCGTTTGCGATTTCCTCGAAATAAAAGTACTATAAAATAATGTGAGCAGCCTGAAGGTAAATCCCTCTATCGTCCAACGAGCACGAGAATTATCAATTTAATGCCCAGTGCCAACAACGTTTATGCACGTGTAATAACCATTAGAGATTAATAAAAAAAAGTCTGACCCTACGCACCCTCTCACGAATGAGATGGAAAGAAAGGTTAAGATAGCCGTCGAGTTAGTCACCGTTTATCGCACTCTCGTTCCTGTGGGAATTTGAAAACCATCGTCGCTACCAAAAACAAACGAGAGTCCCATAAAACGATGAGACTTTTTTTAATTTTATTCCATGATGTTCCTGTTTCTGCTCACTCTAAACAATCTCTATCATTTTTATTTTTATTTTGCCGTCATTTTTTAATCGAATCCACATTTTAATTATTGAATAAAAAAAAAAAATTCTGTATTTTTCGTTTTTTTTTATTTTTTATTTCCGATCCAAGGACGTCGATCACTCACAAGATTTGCTATGTAATTTTCTGCAGATTCGAGACATCCTTGCAGGCCTTTTTCAATGCCGATAGCCGGATGGTCGTTTACGTCGCTAATTTTTCAATTCTAGTTTCCTTCGAAAGAAAGTAGCGAGGCCAAGAAGAGAGAGAGAGAGAGGGGAGCGGGGTTTGGAATTTTAAAAGGGAAGAGCATGCCCGTCTTTATGAAGATCGACCTTATCGAGAAAACGATCTATTTCCCGTGGAAATGATGGAAGCGAACGGTCCACGGATCGTTTGGAAGACACGTGTGTGTTTGATAGTGATGGTTATGCCCGAGAAGCCCATTATCTGTGGGCATCGAAATGAGTACTCGGCGTTATCGTTTACCGTAAAAAGCCAAATGCATTGGGTGCAGTTGCATCAGGCACATTAAGACAGGCAGTTAATGGTCTTGCGCCGGACTTCCGTGAGTATATATATATTTTTTTTCTTCGCCTTACACGTATTTCCAGTTGCAATTCCAGAGTTTCCTGGATTGCCATGGGCGAAATAATTCCCTCGTAACTATCAGCAGATCCCGAACCAAACGGCTGAATTCTAGCTCGGCCGTTTCGCTTTTGTGCACTGACTCGAGATGTTTTCTTCATTTTATTGTCGGCATGTGGCCACAGATCGATCCTTATCGATCGATCACTTTCCTCAGCTTCACGTCCAAAAATATGAAATTATGTTTTTATAGCAACACAGATTACATAGTTATCTTTATATACAGAGAGACACGTAATGAGTGTAGCAAAGACTTTCTAGGCGATCGCTACTTTGCTTACACGCTAGCGATTGGGCTTGCTCCTTGGAGCAACTTGTGCACACACGCTCACGGTAATTGATCGGCATCGCCGCAATTGCGTGCTGGCAAACGAGCCGACACACCGCGCGGTGGCGGTCGATCCCAGTAGCAACTGCACCGTGCCACCGCTTCTGTATAAGCGATATTTATACACATACCCTCACACACTAGCTCATAGCTCATGTGTATATGTATCGCAAGGATCTTGTCCTGCTGTTTTGTAATATTATATCTCCACGTATATATATATATATCTTTACTATCTCGAATTCACCGCGGCGATCGTCGTTGCTACTATAGAATACCGGACTTTGGTACACAAATCCATAATCGGCAGGGCGTAATTAGCCGATACGACGAGAGCGTACGAATAGTCGAGAACTGGACAAAACGGAGAATCAACTCGTAGGAATAACGCTCCCATCTTTACGATTCTCTCTGTTACTCGTTTCCTGTTGCAATGCATCCATGAGCTGCTTCTGCTATTCAAAAGCGTAGGCCAGCATCCCTTTTTTATGGATCGGATGCATTTGACGTCGGGGACACATGGAAAATTATGACGTTCAAGTTTGCATCGTTGGAATGCAACGACAGTCTTTTTTTCCTCGTTTGCCTGAATCCATTATTTATATTTAGAATTGAGCCGTCGGTCAACGAAAAAAATCGGCTCGAAAAATCTGTATCATTTAAAAAATTAAACAGATAATTAGTAAAAATCAATATTTTTCGTTGCGTTTCAACGTTGGAAACTTCAGTATTATTGGAAAATGTATGGAGCGGTACAGCAGTGATTTATAATTTGGAGATGCAGTTTTTGTGTTAGTCAGTCAAGAGCGGGTGGTCTTGAGCTCTCAATTTTTTCGTCCAAGCTGTTCTGGAATCCCTTTTCAAATTATACCAGAAAAATCACGTGCACATTGCTACTGTTTCGTGATACAGAGTGTCCGAAATTCCCGACCAGAATGCACTGGATTCTGCTCTTCCTGGCCGGGGACTCACGTTTCAATGTCGTTTTCGCGACACCAGATAGAGACGGACCGACATGATTGTTTGGAAGACGAAACGAGCGACGTCTCTGTGCAGAGACGTAAAAATAAGAAGAGCCGAAGACGAAGCTCTCGTTTCTTTTTTTTTCTTCACTTTTTTTTTCGAGGCCGAGTAAACCCCCTTATTGGTGATTATGTACTTGGTGTATTTATTTACTTTTATATAGAGGTACATATATTTATGTGAGAAAAAAAGTGTAACGGTCTGCGCGGTGGGTTAACAAACGAATGGCATACGCTTACGACTTACGAGCGGGCATAACTCCGTGGGTCAACGGGAATCATTATTATTTCGCCAAGTGTTTGTACTCGTATAATTTCGTTAAGTTCGAAAACTAGCTTGGTCATTCTCCGTCTTGGTTGTTCCTCTCCGTACACTCATCATTATTCATGAGAATAAATATAATAACTGAGACGATGTAATAAACGGAAAAAATACGGATAGTTCAATAATTGGCCACTAGGCGGCGCGCGCACCCAAGCGTTTCTCGTCGGAGGACTTGAGTCTCCCGACCTATAAAACTGGGTCAAAGCTTGTCGAGGTTTCTCATGAATTTTCAACTTTATTACGAATAAAAACGGTCAAAAATCTGCAATTCATTAACTTACCCCGCGGTGAGTCAAAGGAGTGAGGAAATAAAATGAGGAAATTTGTTTTTTTCTTTTTTTTTTCTTTCAGTTCACGTTTATCAATGGAAATATTTTTTCCGTTTAAAAAATCGTTGAACCGAATCGTACATTCGGTTTTTCTGGGAGCATGTAACCGCGTCAGTACGGAATAAAAAAGTTTCAAAGGTCAACATGAATCACAGAATTTGCCAACCGAGGGATCGGTACTATTTTTACGACACCGCAAAGCTGCGGAGGATTCGTGAGAAGAGACGAGTGAAATCGTGTGAATCACAACACACCAAGAGGCATAAAGTTGAAATAAATGATTGCATCGGAAAGTGCAACACATTCATGACGCTTTAATCGTCATTTCGTGAATAGATGAATATTTACAGATTCTGATAAGGATCATTGACAAGCCGAGCAGTCGGAACTTTCAGGGGCGAGGTTAGCGCGCCCCCAGGAACTTGGAATCATATAACTAAAGAGGTATAGAAGGGTTAGCACTTTTACGAGGTTACCGAAAGATTAAAACAATCGATCTTTCGATCCGATTAGCTCGAAGAGGCGAAACGATTTATAGCAGCTTGTTCCTCCAACGCTGATAAGAAGAATAGATATAAATATATATTTGTTAACAAATAGACATATAAATAAATGTCTTCGTATAGTGAATGACTTGTCTTTCCATCTTGTACCTTTTCTGCCGCTTATTTTATCGAGATATATGTATATCTTGTCAGAGCAGACTCGAGAATTGAGATTCAATGAAATTTACTCCCTAACAAACACGAGGCTCATGACAGATCTACACTGAGGTATAAAATACATGAAACTAAAAAATGTTTCCGGATGGACGAAACGACCCAGGCAACTTTTTATGAAAAAATGTTCGATTGTGCCGTTTGCCAATATTTCATTGTACACGTGTTCTCTCGCATAGGCTGGACATCAGTCTTTAGTTTGGTGTGTTTATTGAAATGCCTCAAAGCGACATAAATATACGAAAACTCTCATGCTCACTCGCAAGGATCTTGTCCATTGGCTTGGGAACAAGTAGTTTGTTACATAGTCGACGTAGCTACCGCATGCTAACGTCTATGTATACCCGTGTATGTAAATAGACGTATATTGGTAAAGATAAAGAAAGAACAGAAGCGAGTAATAGCTGAGGTAATAATATCGTCGTCACGGAAATTGCTAGTTGGCATAGGAATGGCGACTCGAAGCTACTAAACTTTAGTCATTCCTTGGCAGCTGTGTCTCAACGCACAGGAGGATTTCCATGTGAAATAGATCGATTTTACGGATCACAAAGTCCTTGAGATGTAAATCGATCCTTGGTCCTTCGATCTATCCGTTTGAGATCGAACTGTCAAACATCCATCAAGCCACAAAAGATTAAGCACCTGACGGTCCTTTTTTTATTTTGCCTCATAGGCCAAGATCGCGATGGGACACCCTGTGGATAAGTTCCACGACTTTAGGCCGACCAGGACATCGCAGGAATCGCTATTCATGGTTACACAGTTATGTGTACGAGTTTAGCATCGAGAAATTCCCACAAGCCAACTATCATCGATTCCATGGCTATGACATGATGCAGTTACGTTCCGAATACATTCAATCGGTATATCGCGATCGGGCCAATGAGAATTTCCCCCTAGTGACAGGTGACAAACGATTATTCCGAAACTCGCCATTACTATCGATCTATCGATCGTTCCGTTTTGTCTTCGATCTCTTAACTCTGTTTCTTTACTCCTCGGTGACAAATATATATATATATATATACATATATACGTGCGAGTACGTGCTCGGGAGGATGTGTTGACTAAGAATACTTGTTTGAATTAGTAAGGGACTGTTTCCACGCCCAGCATCTACCGATCGTCTCTTCCTACATAAATATTTCATAGATCCTGCCATTCATATCATCGAGATCTCCTACAATTACCCACACTGTTTGTCCTATTCGTTCCAACTAATGACCTTCAAGTTTGTATCGTTCAAATGCAACAAACTTTGTTTGTTTTCTTATATTCAGAATTAAAAAATAAAAGAATGAAAAATAAATAAAAATTCGAAAATTCACATTCAGAATTAGAAAAATAAAAGATTTAAAAATAAATAAAAATTCACATTCAGAATGAAAAATTTAAAAAATTGCAATTTGCACATTTTTATTGATTAATATTCACAGTGACATTAATTTGAGTTTTGTGCCACTTTAGAAAGTAACTTTGACGAGGACGAGAATACAAAGAGAGAATGTAAGTTTTGGGTCGTAGACGGTCAGAGGCGTTGTCTCTTGGAGGGTCATTCAGTCATTAGTGTGCCGTTAATTGCAAACGCGTATGACGTGGTCCGACAAGACTCCACAAATAGTTGGGAAATGAGGAAATTTTCCACAATTCTAACGACGATAAAGGCGTTTATGTTCTCACGTCGTTATCGAGTTAAAAAATCTATTCAGTTCGAGTTTCTCTCACTTTTTCGCCTCCGGGTCTTGCAGCCTCAGAATTTCATCTTGTGCATTAAATATTAATGGATCTAAATGAAGAAATGACAGATTGACGAGCGTCATGGACCATGAGGCCTTCCGAGTATTTTAAATAAATGCATACTCTTCAAAACGCTGCTCATTCATTTGTTGCGACATATTTATAGAAAAAATCTTTCCCAAAGGTAATTAAATGTTCACATTTTGAATTTGACCGACTGCTACGGATTTTCAAGGTGTTTTCTATAAGCGGCATCGAAAAGTCGAGTTTCATTATTTTTCTTTTCGAATAGCCGAACTAAAAGAGTTGGTCAAATATTCGAAAAGATCGACGATCCAAAGACCCATTGACCGAACGGATTAACCCACTTCTGTGCAGAGTGATCCGCAGCGAGAGATTATACTCGCGAGTGGAACGCTGGGAACCCATCAAATTTCGACTTCTAATAAATTCTTGTTCGTAGAGCCATAGATCCTGTCGAAATTCCAAATGGATATATCTCTCAGAGAATTTAGTGTATTTGAGACACTCTCGTCTCAATTGCCAGCTGATTATTCATACACTTACATATTTGGAGAGCAGAAGGAACGTGAGAATTCTCGTTGCTTGTATTAAAGGGCAAATGATACATAATTAAATGGCAAGACATGGTGCATATGCATGAACATATATCGCAGGGTATAATGCACTAATGCAGTATGAAACGAACAGAGCGGACACTCGGAGGACTTGGCAGGATGGAGCAAAGGTAGGCGAACAGGCAGAGGGGGATATATAACTTTCCACAAGAGCGTACGCACGCTCTTGACGCCATTCGCGGTGTGGAAAAGATGAGCGCGAGCACAGCCGCAGAGAACGCGGCGGTTTTAACTTTTATGGCACTCTAACCCGCACGTTTATATATATTAGCGTGTGTTGCAGTCTCCGTATAGACACAGATATATTTGTTACACTTGTTCAACTTGCCTCCACCAGTTATAGACCTCGTGCAAATATTCGCGACCAAGTTGCACGTTATTCTGTGAATTTTCACTCGTATAAAAATAATTACGGTACAGCGAGAAACCCGAAAAAATGTTGAGTGATAAAAGCAGCAAAAATAGGTTTATTCTTTTTCACAGTGAGGTTCAACATTTTTCAAGTTTTTCTCCCGAGATTGAGGAAACTGAGGTAGTTGGATATCCGACATTCTTGGCTCTGTCATGTCGGCCAATTCTCAGGAGGATGGTGACCGTAAAAAAAAAATCATCCGATGGCAAAGTATGTTGGAAAAATTTGCTCATGGGCTTCTTTTTTCTCAGTAAAGCAAATTGCAGTTATGTCCGGGTGGAGTGGAATGCTTTAAAAACCAATAAACGCTTCATTTATATTCATTCTGTGTTCTATTTTTTCTCTTATTTTTGCTGGTAAAACATTCAACTGAGTTTCAAGAAAAAATGCAGCTTCTCGAAAGACCTAACCGATGCTCCTACAGAATTATCTTGGAAGACATCCAACTATCCGAGATAACATAAACTTTGAATTCTTCTGGTCACGTGCGTGAGATTCGGAGAATGAATTTCGCGAGGACGTATTAAAAGGAGGGTAAACATTAGAAGAGCCGATAACGCGGTTAAATAGCGACTCGTATGCGCGGTGTTGGCCAGAGAGGCTGCTGTTGAAGAGACGAGACGAGCGACAGCGCGCGCGCTTGAGTTTGCGCGAGTTTAAGATTTTCCCTGAAACCCGTTTCGTGACCTCGCGGAGTAACTACTGCCTCATCCTTCTCGCGGCAGTTCTAGTAGTGGCATCGTCACCGCGACCACCGGTCCATGATCTTCGATGCCTTACCCATTCGACGAGTATTATTAAATGTCTATGTAGAAAAATTTCAAGAGCATCCATTGGCTGCTGCTAATGAGCAGCTTGGGAAATTCCGTTCGTGCCGGGAGCTGATAATTGGATGATAATTGCCCGATACATTTTGGCAATGAACGAGACTGAAGAAAATAGCATGTCCCGAGGGGCATTTTAAAAGCTGAAGGAACGTAGGAATCAGCGAGATTTACTGTCTTCGATGATGACATATAGATATGTGTGCCCGCAGCAATAAGCTTCGGCAAGTATAGCAACCGGAATGAGTCAAACTGGCGGAGCACCCTCAGGGTGACTGGGGAACCCTCTGATCATTGCCTGTCTTGGCGAGCCTCTCGTGTGGGACGAACACCGAGCCACACGAGGAAATGATTCAATGCGATGAAAGAGACCGAGCAGCAAAGATGAATCAATATGTATATGTAAATATTACTCTAACTCTGTGTATGTGTGTGCTGGGTGCGCTTGCGTAAAGAACGTGACAGAGTCCTGCACTAATATCCTATTTAATGCCTGCAGGCCAAACGCCTGCCTGCTCATTGTGCAGCATCTTCTTTCCCTTTTTCATAAGCCATGTTTGTGTTGATACGAGAATTGGGAATGCTACGGCCAAACTGGTTTCCGGCACTTGCTTCATCATATACATTTTCGGATAGAATGGTTCGCCATACAGGTTTGGAGCCAGCAATCGAAACGTTTGGTATTTATACATTTTTATTTTGAGAGATTCGACAGTTAGAAAAAACTTTTTTTTCCCAGACCCTAAAATTAGCTGAACTAAGGGAGACTTACATCGTCAACGTCATCGTGAAGACCGTCGTCTCCACTCTCATCAAGAACAAATCCAACGTCGTTGTTGTTGCTACTCAATGATGGAAGTTTTCGAGGACTGAGCTCTTCGCCATCCGTATTGTCTCTTTTTCGCTTGTGATGTTGAGCCTGTTGATGATGCTCATGCTGAAGATGCTGCTGTTGTTGGTGGTGATGCTCGTTCAGGGCTGACTCGTGCTCATCCAGCATATCATTTACCATCAACTCGGATTCGACACTCGTAGGCGATGCTACGTCATCAAGAGGTGACATCGTAGCTCTGTCAACGTCACTGTTTTCCAAAACCGACATAGCGCGCACTTGAACCTTTTTTTTTTTAAATAGGTACTGTGTCTAGAATCTTAAAGATTAACTCTTATTGGAACTGGAGCCTTCTGTTTTTATAATCTGACAATTAACTAAACGGTAGCGTTGATGTAAACATTATTTTTGTAGGCGCCTGAAAAGTGCTTGACATTTTAGTTTGTTTTTTTCATTTAGTTCATTCCGCTGGGTCATCTCTTTGGAATTTTCCGTTTAATGCAAAAGTCAGCTGATCAAGTAATGTCTGTTTGTCTCTGCTGTCTCTTTACCACGCGATCTGCCCTCGCCGACCTTGAGCTCGTAGCGGCGAGATCGTCAATCGGATACAGATATCTATCAGGCCTCTGGGCACGAGGAAGATTCATTTACGTTTGTAGCAATTCAGTGACCCCTTCCATACCCCAGGACACACCTGTTTCAATCCTGGGTCGATGACGTTTCCTGAGGCTTAAGCACGAATGGGATGGAACACATCTTGCTCCTGCTGAAGCACATGGTTCTCGAGATCGAAACTATTTACTTTCAATGTGATTTTGCGTTACACCTTCGAGCACTGATTCAAGGAACTAGTCACTGATTATCCAAATGTATTGACACTCGCGGCTACATTCATGAAGATCCAATCGTTGACAGGAGAAGCAGTGGTTCTTCGGTGACACTTCCAGTATTGCAATGTATAGCTCCGGTCACGTGGTTGCGGTGCGCAGTGCTTCCTCCACGTGGTACGACAGCTCGTGCGAAGAGGGGCTTTTTGAAAATACGCGCGGATGAAAACAGTATATCTAATAAATGCCCGAGGCAGAAGGAGGTCTTTGAGCCATATAGGACAGGGTGCCCGGCGTATCACACACAACAACGTTCGTTAGATATGGTATAATATGGTTGAAGTCGGTGAAAGAAGCTTGGAACGGGCGCCGGGGCTTGTACACACCACACCGCGTTGGGGCGCGCGCCTCTCGAGAATGGCCTAGAGGCAGAAAAGAGGAAAGAAGCCGTGTAGAGTGACGGCGAGCGCGGCGGCGGAGGCGCCTGCGGCAGGAGGGGGCAGCATGGTATAAGCCGTGCGTGGCAAGGAGGCTAAGAAGCATATAAGAGCGGGATATTCGATGTGTAGCCACAAGGAGATTCAGTCAGGCAAAGTCTTGTGTGACTACGGTTACGGCTGACCACCACTACTCTTAAAGAATCGCCACCACTTTACCATCACCAAGAAACGATTGGAGAACCACCACCGCCTCAGTGATCATCGACCACCACCACCATCGCCATCGCCACCACCACCGCCTGCTCCAGCATCATCGGCCACGAGCCTGAATAGCAGTTCTCAGTCTCACCAATACTAGCCTTACTGAACTGCGTAACTGTCGTAATGACGTCAGCTAACGCGCATGGACTGTCCCTGATACTATGGACCAACACTAAGAGATCTCCCTCCGTATAGGTTTCCAATGTACCAAGATATCTACAATCATGTGTCAACGTGGACAAGCCTTTGTATCGCATCAGAGACTCACACTCGAAACGAGACTCGGACCGGTCGTTAATGTCACCAACACAGATTTATCTCAGTCCTGTCCAGACCAGCGACCCAACACTAACACCTGCTGGATTATTCTCTCTTGGTCTCCCTTTCTCTCCTCTTTGCCTCTTGATACATACTCGACGTACGTCGTTCACTCGCCGGGGATCAACGCACACACAGACACACATACTATGTCCTTCTCATCCTTACGTTACCACTCCGTGTATTCTCTTGATCCAAAGTACTTTGCTCTCTCCCTCTCTCACTGTACATGATTCTCCGACTACGTGGCTTTTACGAACGTAGACTGTGGTAACTTCACCTGTGCAATCAAGTGTGCGTCGTTCATCGCGCGCTCCTCTCAGGTCTGTCTTCCCTCTCATCGTGCGTACCGACATAAAGCCCCGGGATGACCAGCGTGCTTGCTATTACCTAATCGATGGCTTCTTTCTATGCTTTATCTCCATCTCCTTTCTTGACACGTACTACTCAGTGATTCAAGCTCCATGCAGCAACAAAACATTGGCTCGTCGTTAATTCTATACTTGCTTTCTTCCATTCTTATTTTCTCAATCAGAGTCCTCCGATTCTCATTGGTAAGCTCTCCGTTGATTATTTCTGTTGACACGATCCAATCATTGTCATTGGTGGTCCCTTCTAGCAATAGCATTAGGTGCACTTTTTTTTTCTCTATCGATCACAGTGAGAAGGACATTTGGACGAGGCATCTAAACTTGATTCCTCTCGAGTTCCATCGCCATCTACGGAGCACATATCTACTCTATCCCTGGCCTTTCACACATTATCGTACGTTCCGTTAGTACGAACCTCACTATCTTTCCGTCCTGCGTAGAGAAGCTATGGAAATACTTGTTTAGCAAGATAGAGTTTGGGTGATGTGCACCATAAATTCGTTTAGCACCCTAGTCCCTCGATGAGGTCGTTAAACGTCAATATTCCACTCAGCACGATGGTGCATCTGGTCGAAGAGCTGTACAGTATTCTGGTAACCATAAAGCCATTCATAAGTCAAGAAAATACTGATCCTTGGCATCATTCGGTGATCGGAATGTCAAACGTGTTTGATTTTAGTTGATGGTTCACTCGTGCCTCAAGATTTGTCTGAAACCACCTCGTTGCCCTCCAACGTCACTAGACTGTCTTCTGTGCACAGGGACGGCAACAAATTGTTTCTCCTAGATGCACGTCACAAGGAAATCAAAGATCTGAGATATCCGCCACCGGGGATGATGCCGCCTGTCACTAAAGCAACAAGAAATTCATGCTACAAGACCGGCAAGTACTTATTTCCCCAGTGCTGACAGTCTTTGACGATCGCTTCGCCTTCACCGCATACACGACGCGTATATATCCCGCGAAATTGGCTTGTCACGATGCGGACATTCCTCATGCGTTGACCCACATTTGTCCAGCTTACTAACAGGAGCAGAATGTAACAAAACGTGAGCAGCGAACGTTCAAGGCACAAAGACTATCCACCGGTGCAGTTAAAAACAAAAAAGATCCTCATCAAGTTTCCACTTTTTTGTGGATTCGTGTTTGCAGGTATGTATTTTTTTTCTTTCTCAAATTTAACGAATTACGATCCTGGACCCAGATCTTAGCGAATTAGAAGACGGGCCAAGCGTTCTCATTCTCCATCCAGGCTTCGTCAGTGTGCCACTGTATCGAACATTAATAAGTCGTTCTAACGTATAAATTGATCTGCGGCGGTAGTCAGCGTAAACCGGTGAGGCGGTGGTGGACCTTGGCCCGAGGCTTTCACCACAGGCTAACTGCGCTGTATCCCGCAGCATGCCAAGACAGATCACCTCTTTTTTTCACATCGTGTTCTTCTCTTTACCCTTCTATACTGAATCTACCATCCTTTCAACATTTACGCACACCTGTCCTCTTTCTTACGAAGAATCTTTGCGATAACCGTCCACTTTATTCTCTATGCCCGTAAGGGTCCAGCTATTTTTTGCCTGTAAGACATGTCTTCGCTTTGAGGATAAGGACGACATTATACTGCAGGGTTAAAAAGGTCACGATCAGACTAGAGACTGCAGTGACAAAATGTCGCGAAGGCCTTACACTCGCACAGCTTAACCATCAAGCCCCGAAGCATTCGGGAGGAGAGTTGGCCTTTGACAAGGCTCCCGGGAGAAATCTTTAAGCATATTTTCACGTCTATTGTCGAGGGTGGCAGAAGCGTCTCTGCCGGATGCAGATAGCGCAAAAGGCTGACGTCTCCAGCTTGCTAGAACGTTTCTTCCTCCACACATGACTATAAGAACGCGTTACAATGTCCCTGATGGGAAAGCCCATCCTGTAGCATCGCCTAGAGAAACCCCAACCCAGGCCAAACTTCTGATACCTCCATTCAATACTGACGGGGATGCTGGTAAAATGTGGCTACAAAAATGGCCATCGGATGGACTTATCCATCCGGTTAGGGGGGCAAGTATCCGACACTTTTTTCACTCCTATTCATCCTCAGTCCATTATTATTACTTGTGAAAACGTGAGATGCACCATTTGGCATAATAATCACGAGACTTCGCAGTAATATCTATTAACCTAGTAAGAACAAGTCAGCAGCCGTTATCGGATACCCATCATCATAATTTCACACTTGTGCGATTATTTCCTCAATAAATACCTGGAAGCAAATGCAGTGAATAAATGAACTGAAAATGGCCATAAAACTTAAAGTTTCAGAATTTTTTTCATTGCAGACGTTCCATGATAAGAAGTGCCTAACAACTCGTATTTCTGCTTCATGAGTTTATCATGTCAGTAAAGTCGATGCACTGAGAAATGCACAGCAGATAATATCGATAGTCAAACAGGAGCAACATCTAAGAGCGAAGTTAGAGCTAAGCACGAAGTCTGGTGGAAACCCCTTCGCAGCGCAATAAACGTACGGCCATTAGCATTCGGTTTATCAAGCCCTGGTAACCGACCAATAATAATACTCGGAAGGCGGGGCTTGGGTCCGTCAGAGATTTCTTATTATTTCAATCACGTAGCAGTACCGAAGCGATTAGATGGAGAGGGCGCTCGCCATTGCGGCCATATGCGACTCTCATTGTCAGCCGATACCCGCGCACGCTGTAATCCTACACAGAGCCGTGCTATCTAATGCTTCCCGTCACAATGAACTGCCGCAGAAGCGAGCCGACTATAGCAACTGGTTAATTCATTCGTCGCGTCTTGTTTTCGTCTCTTTGGACGGGACGAGTTTTTCTTATCAAAGAAACGCCTTCTCGCTGTCGCATCTCTTTATCGGAAAGAGCAATCACCAGCATTTCTATGAGCCTTTTTGTCATTTTTCCAAGCGATCAAAAACTTACCAATAACTGGTCTTTTTGCAGAACGGGGTCACATATTTTTGTTCAACTTTTTTCAACCGCTCGAGCGAACGTTCGTCGCAGGGCTTTTGTGTCCATCAGCCGGTGGATAGAATTGATGGAATGGCCTGTCGTTTTTTTTTTTCTGATTTATTTTCATTTATTCCTACCGATGTCCGTCCGCGGACCGAAGCAGATGCTGATCAAAGAGGAAACAATGGATTTCGGGGGTAACGAGGACATGTCCCGCCAGAAGCCGAAGCATTATTCACATACGATAAATCAATGACGAGGACGCGTACCCAATGAATCGATGCCAATGTACCAACTGCGTGCAAAGGACAGAATCATTGAATGAGAGTTCGATGCCAGTCTCGTTGCGCTCCGATTCACCGGATGGATGAGCTAACCGATCGAAAGTAAATAAACTTGGCGTCATCTAATGAAAGTGAGGGATAACATCTATTGATAATCAGATATCAATGCTCTACTTTATTCCAATCTATGTGTTTAAATGAAGACGTTATAAAAGAGACTGTGGAACTAAAAATAAGATTGAGCAATCAAAGCATTTCAAGCATTCCTCAACGATCAAGATATCGAAAAAGTTATTTATTTTTCTTTTGGTTACTATAGTACCGAATACACGAAGCACATGAGAGCCTCCAGTCATTGAGAATACAGCGAGTCATGCCTGCACCGTGCACTCCACTGCATTATAGTCCGTGAAACACGCGGTTAACTCTTTTGTAGTATCTCGAGGATGTGATCGAACAACTCGATTCTTCGATATGATCAATGAAACGAGGGAATCGACGACACGAGCATAAAAGGAAGGAATGATTAACTTTACCGGGCAGCACATCTAAGGCCAATCGGAGGAACGAGACAATACCAAGTCGTGAAATAGCAAGCTAAATAATGAATGTCTGTTAAGTAAGGATCCCAGAATTAAATACTTGCCTGATGTAACACTGAGATATAGATTCATTCGTGTAACAATGTATCATTATCTTGTAGAATAAAATTCTTACAATGTAATTCCTTAATTATTGCGTACACGATGGACAGATGGGAGGAGGTAAGTAAGTTTGTACAATACATGAGGAAGTGAAGAGCAGGACCTGCGGAATTCAACGGGTGAATCTTCTTTTCCGGGATAAGAGTTGATTGGCGAACGACTTCCCGGAAATCTCGGCTCGTCCCAGAGGACGAAGACGGACGAATAAGCGTTCGTCCCTCTTCTTTCGTCTTCTATGCTCTTTCCGCACACTGTCGTTGCTCTTCTTCGTGTTCCTCATGGCTGGTGCGATGCTCAGCTTTTCAGGCGTAACAGGCGTGCGTCGCGTCCGGAATTTATCGTTGCGGACACGTTTACGCCAAGAGCCTGTGCTGCTAGTACAGCTCGTCTGGAGAGTCTGTACTTTCAGTTGCCGCTGAAGAGATCTCGTCCAGCCGGGGAAACGGACGCACAGTCAAGAAGACCAAGACACGACAACGACTGGAAGGATATTCATGCGAACAGTCATGCCTTTTCTATCTTTTTCATTTTCTCTCTCATCAGTATCTCCGTCAATCTAGACTGAGTAATAAATTACGTAAATACCTCCGCTATTTATTCACTTTCAACTTGACCACTCGAAACTTTTTCTCCGAGTTCCAAGTGAAATAAAATGATGTCTTATCAATTTGCTGTTGCTTTTTTTGTTTTTCTGCATGTTCGGCATATTGCCGGAGGAACAACAAGAACAAGAAAGCCATATCAGCCAAGTAGAGGATTCCTCCTCGCTCTCCCTCTCTCTCTCTCTCTCTCTCTCTCTCTCTCTCTCTGTTTCATCCGTCCCTCCCTTAACCCCCAAGATTCCGTTGTGCTCACACTCGTTTGGTCCGCCGCCGCGAGCCGCGCAGCCTCTGGTCCGTTTCATCAGGTCAACGCCCTAGTGACCAGAGCGTCTCAACGCGCACCTTGTTCTCTCTTCTTTCTCCACCTCTTTCCTTTGACTCGTTCACTTGGGACCTCGCAAGATCTATACGATACACACCTTTCTCTATAATTCCTTCTCTCTTGATGGCACAAGTGCGAGCTATTCTTATGGGATGCCAGGATAAGGTGTTATTGTTGGGGTCATTGGTGGATCAGCACTCGATCGTAATGGAGGGGAATGTTGGTTCGGTCCATAAAGTAGGACCGGCCACTTGAGCTGCTGGGATTGGGGCTTCAGCCAAATGAATCGTAAAGTTAATCGTCGCAAGTGAGCCTCGAAGCTGGGAACGAAAATGTTGGACCATGAAGAGCTGCTGAACGGGAGAACCAACGAAAACGATGAACTCGCGTTGAACGAGAGTAAGAACGCGGCTTGGTCAGTAATCTAGGCCATACGCATCCGGCCTACATCGAAGGCTCGTTACAGATGATTGACAGCATCAGTCACAACCGATTATTAGTCTCTAATTAGTGCTGTTACGAGTACGACGAGAAGAATTATCATCAGCAGAGAAGGCGTAAGATCCTGGCAAGCGCGACTCGTCGTACCATGCGATTGTAAACGATATTATGAATCTCGTTTATAATAACGATCACTCGTGCACATCTCGTTACTTCTCGTTACTCAGGATCGTGCTCCGAGTCGTACGGTGATGACATTGGCCTTGAGAAAAAAAGGTTCTCGAGATCGGAGACCCGAGAAGAACACGTTACCTAGTTAAACACGACGAGATCTAGTGTCTCGAGAGTATCCGTGACCCGTTGACGAGTTAGCGTGTCACGGACTACCAGCGAACCTGGCCGCTTGGTCCATGCATCATCGACGGAATCGTCGCGTTCAGCATCACATTTGCATCGCTCTCCGCAGGCAGAACTCATTCAAGATACTCTTTACACTCGTCCATACGCGCTTTCATGATTTATCACGCATCAGGCGATTCCTCGATGGGAAAATACTCTGCAGATGAGTTTCACTCACTGCCTTTGTTCGACACTTGACATATGGGCCTTTTAATTCACCGCAACGTCTCTGCTCACCCAGTAAAAATCCTTTTAGCATCCCAGGAACCAGCACAGCCTCAGGATTCGTTTCTCGTGGCAATCCCACTAGACATCAACCTCAAATGTCTCAAGACATCGTTCCAACGATTAATAAACGTTCAGGTAGTCATGGCCGTTAGATTATTTCATCAGTCCTCGTGCATTCAATCATCTCCGAGTCTCTTCTGATCACGTCTGTCTTTGCATCATCAGTGTTTTGCGAGTAGAACATCAAGCGAGCATAAACCCCGGGGATGCTTGTCCCCAACTCAGAGAATCGTCTCGCACGATCCTAACCGAGCCATTACCGATTTCGCATTTTTTAAAACTACCCCGGACACACTATCTTCAGGCTCAGACCGAATGGCAAGGGGAGACATTGCGAAAACGTTTCACAGTGGAGAATCACGGTCTCTCTTCCAGACGACAATTGTCCCGTAGACGTGCCTCAGGCTCGACCTTCGAATTCCCCATCTATACCTCCCATTATTATCCTTTTACATTATCCTACACGTAGGTGACCAGGATTTACCGGGGACATTACCGGTTGCAAGCGAAAACATTGCACGCTTCGAGAGGGACACACGCGAGCTGTAATTACGCATCCGCGTGGCCTCCACTGCGCGTGATCGTTTAGATATTTTCTGCCTCTCCTGGTTCATCCATTAAAAAGCGTCCTCAAGCTCGAAATTTTTATTCGTAAAGATCCAAACTTTCTGCTCCATCTTTTCAAACATAAAACCAACAAATTTTCCTTCCCGTTACGTCACACTCCCGTATTTTTCTCTTCCCCTCCATCGATCACAGATTCAACGCGTTTTTTCGTTTTTTTTTTCTTTTTTCATTCGTACCCTTTACGCAATCTCTTCGTGACCATGCATCCTCCGATCCCACAAGATTCCACACTGCATCCGAACACTGCACCTGCTCTCTCTTGGTTCTCTGAATTCGAATAAAACTCTTGTACCCCGAGACTCCAAAGCCCTTTTTATGCATTCAGAGGTGCATGCAAACATCAGAAAGAAAAAAAGAGAGAGAGAGCATTGCACTGATGATACCAGTTGCTTGCCAGCGAGGTGTCATTATTTAACAGCATTCTATTCTCGTTGCCTCGCACCAAACACCGCCATTTATACGATCATTCACGATAACCACTTTGATAAATACACGGCCACCTATCACGCGTTAATATTTCTTATATTCTCCTTCATCCTATCACCTGCGTATCGTTTTCCTTCTCAACTGTACAAATCTTCACGCCACAATAGGTCAAGCTTTTTCAAACTTGAGAAATACTGCCTCAACATCTTTTTTTATTTCCTAAAAATTGTTAACTACGATTCTTTCTTTTAACATTTTTTTAACTCCATTTACGACCAATTTAGAGAACGGTCGGGTTTACTAATTTTCTGGGCTCTCAAAAAATCTGAAAAAATTCTCGATCACTCATTGTAGCGTCTACTACATGGTCCAGCAGCTGCTTAATTGGAAAACGCAAAACTGTTGTCAATAAAAATTGGACCATCATCCAAAAAGCGGATAAAAATGAAATTTTGTTATTTTGACTGTTCGCCTGTAAAGACCCAGAATACACACGCTGGCCCAAGTTTCGGAAGATGCTCGCTCTCGACGTTTAATCGACTGTATTGAAGAGAAAAAAAGCGACACTAAATTCATGAGATCCCGTTATTAAATGGGCGTTTAATTATTGAAAATGACGAAATCCGATGAGACAGATGTTAATTAACTGGGAATAGGATCGAGTGAAATTTCGATAAGCCGTTACGGTCCGATTATGCCTCCCGATTCGAACTATAAACAGTTTTTGGTGCCTAATCATTCTGCAAATTAAAATCCACGTGCGAGGCTCAGTGCCGATTAAAATGGAACATTTTTCTTTGGCACAACGGAACTCTAGGAGGTGAATTTGTGAGTGGACGGGCTGGGAGGCTCTTTTAACAAAATATAGCACGAGAATTGGGTTTGGAGCTTTCGCAAATATGAGGACAATGATCCGCAGTGTTAAATATATTCTCGTTACTCTCCTTACGGCCAGGACCACTTAGCCATCCTTCGATTAATATCTAGCGGCTCATTTTTTTCAATTTTAAATCAGAAATGTTTTTTATTTCATATTCAGCTTCATTGAATATCCTCGCAATGACGAAAAGTGTGTGTGCGTTTTATTTTCTTCTATTTATCATTTAGATCGTTATTCTTGGATACATTTGTCCCACATACTGGCCGACACTTATTAAATCTGTGCTCTCAATTAAACGGTGCTACGAGGAATTTGATTGGCGATATATTTAGTATGAAGAAACGATCTCGATGACTCGCCTTTATTTGCTTCAATTTTCTGCCAGTTTGTTTCGCATCCATGTGAATACATATACAAAGACTTATATGTACAAGACGAGGACTCTCGCATTTGTGGTTCTCGACAATCTCCGCAGGCTCCCAGTTGAAAAATCGCCTCAGGCCAATCTTCAACTTCGCAAATACTCGCATTTTATACATATATATATATCAATATACATTCTATGATGTTGTATATGATTTATGATTAATGCATGAGAGATATTTTTCGATCAGGGCACACAGGGTGAGGCCAGCTGATAGAGAGAGCAACAAAACTTGAGAGCGAGAGAGAAACCTTTACTTCGAGACTTTCTATCGTTCTGTACTAGTCAGATCTTCGAGTATCCGCTCGCCTTTTATTTCTCTCGTATATTTGTATATCTATGTATACTGAGTGTCCAGAAAGTCGTGCGAGCACCTTGCGAAATGCAAAGATCATGAAATTCAAAGAAAAATCATTGACTCATTTGATATTCTATGAGTCGTTGATGAGAATATAATGAATTAATGACAGTGAAAGATTCGCTGCACGCTTGAGGAAAAGAGCGAGAGGCCAAAGTTTTTTATTTCTCAGTTTCGGTGGCTGATCCAATTTTTTCAATTTTTTAATTCATCCCGTATTTTTTTTCAGGAATTAATAAAATTTTATCAAATTTTAATGTCGCGATGTCTTCGACGATTCATCGGTAATGATTGGGACCCATGAATTTTGTGACCCCTTGTATATTTTACGTATATTTGATTATAATGTGAGCGGTGCTTTCACGAATCGATGATCGATCGCAGAACGACGTGTGCATAATGGGAATCGCCATTTTTGTTTCGCCTTCCTTTTTTATTTATCGTTTTTTTTTGTTTTTTTAATTTTATTTCGGGGAGTCTGAGCGAAACGCGCTCGGACGAATAAGATTGGAAGTTTGTGCGGAGCAAGTACGAAGCTATACGAATCAGTTCCGAATCAGATGTTCCAGAGCGAGAGAGACAATGAGAGAATCTTATTCTTGCCTGTGAAGATTACATCCGATGATGGAATCAGCTTAACGCTCGTCCTCTTATATATCCTCAATGACGGGGCAACAATCATCATCTTTCGAAAAGAAAATAATTCCAATAATAATCATCAGCGCATGTAGAATCGTGTTGTTATGGCGTAGCTACGATCGGTACATGCGTTAAGATTTTTCACTGACGAATCGCCCGCGCACTCTGGGAGCCTCGGGCACGTGGGCAATTGCGTTTGATCCCGATGCAAATCGATGAAATTGTGAGATCGAGAAAAACATGAGTCCGCGAGCATTCGATCGACTTAAATATTGATAAATATTTTTGATCGGCAGCACGGACCAGACTGGTCGATCAAAATGCCCGAGTTTATTTTTCGTTTCTGCCGGATTTATTCCATTTTTTTGTCGACCCTCATTAACCACGTGCTCCTCGAAAGTTCGCAGAATTCTCAAGCAATGATTCCGATCGATCAATTAAAAAATCCCAATTTATTAATCAACCGGATCGTTTTCAATGCTTTTATAATTTAGCGGTACATTAGGCCATTCGCCAAGAGAGCACAACGAGCACGCGCTACCAATAAATCTCGAATCATCAATCGGAATGAATTAATTACTTGTAGATATTGCCTCAGGCGTTTGGGACTCGAATGCATCGAGGCACGTACCTCCATGGATCATCCAAAGTATCATAAACGATAGCCGCACCATTAAACGGAAAATCAACACTCCTTGATTGCGCTTCTTTGGCCATTATTCGATCTTATGGATTAAACATATCTCGCGATGATTTACAGACGCATCTAACTATGTACATCATTTATTTGCATGCCTGTTCAATTCACTCCGTTGTATCGAACAATGAGCAATCGTCCTGAAAGTCTGCAGAATTATTAATGAATCGAAAAATTGCGCATTGATGAATGAACAAAAAAAAAAAAAAAAAAATTGAATTTTTTAAAAAATGTCTCGAATGGCACAGAAAATTTCCGAGATTGACAACGGCTCACCGGTCATTATGATCACGATGATCTAATCAGAACGGAATTGTTACGGACTGAGATATGCTAACGAGATTTCTCGTCTTTCTCCTCCCCCTCGTCCTAGCCATCTCGTTGTCTTTCGCTCTCGATATTTCGATCTATCTGCTGTCGTTTTGTTTCGAACGTTTTACCGATCGGGCGTTTCGATCGAGCTCTTGGCTCGCCATTCGATTTATTCAAGATAATTGCCGTCGATGATGAGTCGGCGTTCTGATAAAGAGAATACATGCCATCAGTACATTCGTATTTTGAGTGTATGCCTCGCTCGCATGTCTTGCGGATATCTCGTCGAATCTACAAAGCGCGCACCCGATCTCAGGAGGCCCTTCTCCTTATCCATATTAGGAAGTTCCCGGGACCTGTTTCCATCAGCCCCGGCTCTTCAATTTGCTCCTGTTATTTTTCCTTACACAAATACAAACACAACCAAACAGAAAAAAGAAACGAAATTTAAAAAAAATTGATCGGTAATGGTTTTTTTTTCCTTCTGTCTCTCTAGCAACTCTTTTGTCAAGTGGGCGAACACATATTCGGCAGATTGAAACTTCTCCCGTCGCCCTAACGGTTTCCTGCTCGCACTTTTCCGCCCCTTCGTCATTGCCACTCCGTCCTTTACGCACCATGATTTCGGCTCTTTCTTTCCCTCTCTCTCTCTCTCTCTCTCGCTCTCTTATTGATATTACCCGATGCCGGAACACTCGTGTAATTATACTTGGTAAAATTTAATCGAAGCGCTTCAGGCTGATGAAAAAATTCCTTCAACTCTTCTCAGAGTCTTGCCTCCTTCGCAGTATCTCATTCCGCACCGTCCCTCCCGCTCCCTCATCTCGGGTCTTGTCCGTTATCATCGATAACACGTAATATCATCGGACTCGCATAACCGAATATTTTTCTTCCAAGTTTTCAACTCTCCGGGAAGGAAATCGAAAGAGAATTTTCTTTAAAAAATTTATAAACACGAGGAACCGCGAAAAATTCACGTTTTCACTTAAAAAAATGAATTTTTTAATAAAAATGGTGTGCGAATCACGGAAAAATAAATAAAAATAGGAAAAAATTATTTCTAAAGTTTCTGTATTGATATTCCATTTTTAATCCACTCGTAAATCTCGCGCGTAATTCAACATGCTGCATTGATAATCCTCGGTGTTTGGGAAACTGTTGGTTCGTACCTTTGGCATATTTCAATCGGAATTTCTGAGTGAGCTTGCGCTTAGCGCAAGTTGTAAATTATTCGTAGCAAAGGAAAGGACATTCTCGGGGATTTAGTGCGATTCTGAGATTGCGATTGCTGCATGTTATTGAATATTAAAGCGCGCGTTAAATAAATTTGCGTCCAAGACTTGAAATGAACGTTCTGCTACTTGTGAGAACGTTGATTGAATAAATCAAGCGAAGAGTCGTTGCTTATTGCTCTGGCTGGTCGAGGAAAATGTTGCATTGAAAAAAAGTTTAAATGTCGATGTTACAAAGTTGCAAAAATTCACGATGTACAATAAAGTTTAACTGCGTCAGATATTTCTTGTATTAGAAATATGACGTTTTTCATTTCTCCAATATGCGAACCTGTTTCGTATGCATTCGATATTCTCACAATATTGATAATTAATTACGAGGCTAAAAATGGATTATACACACACGAATTTCACATAATTCTATATTCCTTAGCGCAAACCGGTCTAACGTAATAACTCGGAACAGCTAATTAATCAATCATCCAGTCTTCGTAGTCGTGCCATATATTGGCAAAGAATTAATTACACGTACTGGGATTCGCTCATGAAAAATATATTGGGAACAGAGACACGTTGGTCTATTTTTTTTGCAATGCTCGTTCGGCGAGTGTCGCAACAACTGCGATCAGGAGTTAATAAAAAAATCGACTTGAGAGTCATATTTCAAATGTTTTTGTATTGTTTGATTTTTTTCAAGTTTCTGATGAACGAAAGATTCGCCTTTGAACATTTTTCTGCGCCGTTATTAATGTTTGTTAAAAATCGCCAGGGCGCGCCAGGATCTGGAGTCATTGACGTGTCGGCGCGGATGATCAGATTCGTTAGATCTCATCGGACTTCCGTCCTTACCAGCCGGTTGTTGGAGGAAATTTTTTACGAGATTTACCGACCGTCGGTAGCACCGAACTCTGCCGATAGTTACCGACGGTCGATATGTTATCATGCGGTTATTGCCTTTCTCAGAGTCGGTAGAGCTGGTAGATATGACGATCAGCAGTAATTTGTTCAGGAGAACGGAAATGAAAAGTTACATCGAATGGAATTGGCTCCCGAGTCGATTGAAAGTTGAAATTGCAAAAACAGAATTTTGCTCCGAAGACGAAACGGAATTGGAATTTTTTGCTGGTCGTTACGGGTTGGTGCATAGTTGGTTTACTATCTAGGAGGCTAATGTCAGATTCGGTCAAGGTTTGGGTCTTTCGAACCGTCGTCATAAAAGACCCCATAATTTATAGTCATTAACTGAAACGTACACGCTCATCTCCTAATTCAGCATCTCTCTCAATCGCTTTCGCTCTTCCTGATTTTTCTCTCTATCCCCTGCGACTGAGCTCCGACAAGCGATTATATTTTTTTTTTAATTCGACATGTACGAGTTTACTTTCTCGATTAAGAAACCTTTCGCAACCCAAGAGCGTAATTATTTCAATCGTCGTTCGAAACATGCCAACGAGAATCTGCCGTTTCGGACCTCTGCAGTCCGAGTGTGGAATTTTTTGTCATAAAATCGGAACGAAACGATTTGAGAGAGAAAATTCGTTTTGTGATGGAAAAGCTGGAATATCTGCTCGTTCATTTCTACGGTATAATTATTTGGATGCAATGTCAATAAATAAACGGCGGACTAAAAATGGCATCAATGGCCCTGACGCGTGATGTTGGTTAATATGGAAAAATATGCTCTCGTGTTTATTTAACGTTGCGATGAGCAAGAGCGAGAGAGAGGTTGGCAAGGTGGGATGAGCACGAATTCATTTAGCAAAGAACGCTAAACGAGGCATCAAACTTGATACAATTAATGGCCTCACCGACACGCCGTGAATGCTGTTTTCTCTCTCTTCCACCAGTAGAACTCGATGATTTACTACCCCAGCTCCGCCTTCCGGTGCGTATGTATACATATATAAATATATATACGCGGAAAGAAGAAAAAAGGTGTCTCTCTGACTTTATGGAAATGATGGCTGCTGCGCCAAGAATATTTTCCATCAGGGACACAGCGGACATTGTACAAGATGTTAATTCGCGACCGCATCGATTTCGGAGCCTCAAACGGTTCCATAACGTTCCGCGCGATCGTGGGATTCGCGTCGTCCAGAGGAAAGAAGTTTTTCAATGAAAATTCGGAGATTTTTTCAAGGGCAAATATATCTTAGGCCAGCCTCAAGGGCATTTACTAAACCAACTTAAATAATCCGAGTCTGTAATCCTCGAGTTGAGAACCCTGAGGTGGCTCGTGCTCGATGATGACCTATGACCGTGAAGAGAGTGGTGCGAGGCCATGGGGGCCTTTGCCAGGCACGCGAAGGGGCCCCCCAAAGAATCTTTGCTTCTCGCTCTCTCTCCTCTGGCTCTCTTCGTCTCGGCGCCTCGAGGCACGCGCAAACTTCCTCCCCCTTAGCCTCCCCGTTGCCTGTTCTCTCTGACCGCCGCGCTGTTATAAGGTAATTTCCCCCGATTGGTTGGCTGTCGTGTCGAACCGTTTGCCGCTCGCAAACGTCCAACAATTCTCTCGAGTTCTCGAGCCTCCATTTTTTTTATCTTCTTTCCAGCTTCGTATAACAGAATAAACCGCGGAGATCGAAGAGATTCGCTCGAGTTTAAAAATAAATCGGATTTATAGTCGCAGTTTCATCGATCGAATTGCATTTCATAAAATTATTTTAAAAAGCCTCGATTATGGAGAGCCAGAGAGTTAAAAAATGAATAAAATGGAGTTCTGATCTTGCGGGATATTCCGAGTGATTCATCGACTTGGATATCGAGAGACACGGCAGAGGCTCGACGCCAAGTATTGAAAATAAAAAAAAACCCGTAGCGCGAGCCCGCCGCACTCTTCTATACAGTAAAATAGGCGTTTTATGACGTGACAGAAACTTTGAATAATTTTTACGGGAAAAGGGGGCGACAGAAAAATTTCATATTATAACTGAATTTTCTATGATTTTTCATGTTTCGAATGAGCCTTGGTGGAGCAAAATCGGTCCAGCCAATCCAGAGAAATGGAACGTTGAAGATTTTGGTCGCGCGTTTCGGGACACTTTTCTGAATATATCTGTATATGAAGGTGTAAACGAGAGACAGTGGCCACGCCCCCAACAGGAGAATTCACGGAGGAGCGGATCGTCTGGATATTTGTTGGTCCCTTTCTATATGCTGATGTCGGAGCAGAGGCTTGGCGGGCGTTCGCGCGAGGGCGAGAGACCACCACCTGCCAGAAGACACGATTCAAGATCGAGTCTCGGAGTTGCTGAGCCCGACATAGAACCATTGACGCGAAGCAGCAGCGAGAAAGAGAGGGAGCGAAGGATTGAACGAAAGAAAAACGTACAAGACGGCAAGGAAAAAGGAAAGGAAGAGCAACGAGACAACGAGAGTCGATGCGAACGAGATGCGAAGAAGAATACGAACAGGAATGCGAAGAGGAAGACGAGGAAGAAGGAGAAGAATTCGCAAACGATAAAGAGGAAGAAGAAGAGAGCCACAAGAACGTACGAGAAACGAGGGTCGAGAGAACGATCTTGCTGACTCGACTGGTCCAGCACATCTTATGCTTAGACAGTCTACTTGGACCTCGTCTCAACTACGTCGGTCATAAATTCTGACGGGCTTGCGCGAATAATGCTATGCATACACCCAGATTTATATGTGTGCACGTATCTATCGATGTAACGCGTCTACATATGTGCATTTATGTTGATGCATATATGCGATGGCGCCAGGACACTCCGTCCAACATTTAGCCAAGTTAATACAAGCCTCAACGACACCCAAAGAACCTTGCAAGTTTCACCGCTCTTCTCGTACTGCAAACTCCGTGCAACACACGTTTTCCATCCATTAACGTGCACATTAGCAACGCCTAATGCCTCTACCTCCGTCGTATTCAACATTTTTAACCAATCCACACTTATGGAACATTGACTCTGCAGGCCTTGAGAAAAATACACTCGACGAGATGATCCTGAAGCTCAGATCGTTGGAATACACAACGAACAATATATTTCTTATTTTTTTATTATTATTTTTTTTTTTCACCTCTTCTTGCAACCTGCAGGTCAAAATGACCCAAATTTTGAAAAATTCAAATATCCGGTAAAATCTAACGAAAATCCTTCAACCGGGGCTCATCATTTTCGTTTTTTACCGCACAATTATCACGTGAGTTCGGGGCAATTTCGCTTGAAGTTAAAAAAATAATAAAAAAATATGTTGGGGCCTGGGGTCTACCTGACCCCACTGATTCCCCAGGCACCCCCGATTTTTTCAATAAATTCAGTTAATAAGCAATAATCAGTCAACCAAATTACCAGAAGAATTGTTTTGTTTTTATCATTAGTTTTTTAACTTCAAGCAAAATTGCCCCAGACTCGCGTGATTCTGCATTAAAAACGAGAATGTCGGATGTCCTCGATGAGGCAATTTATATAATTCCCAATCGGAACTAGCCCCGCGAATAAATGACAATAATCGATGAGCCTATTAACTTGGCGATGTCATAATTCGAGCATAAGCAGCATAGAAGTTTATGAAACTTCAACGAACACTTAAACTTATTGATGCACTGTAAACTAACTGATCGTTGGGTCGGAGGTCTCATCTCTTTCTCTTTCTCTCCAAGCCCATCGCTCCTGGCAAACTTTTCATGGGGGTGGCGTGTGTGAAGGGCGTTGCCCACTAATTATAATTATAGCATAGCGGCATTAGTAGCGTTAATTGCTACGTGAGTCTGGTCAAATAACCTGGTTGGCGGAAGAGCGAGAGAGACAAAGATACAGGACCGAACCCAAAAGCCTTCGGGGCCCGAAACGCGCCCTCAAGAACACCACACGCTTCACTTCCTTCTCTTTTATACATATTTACTACTATATAAATATACACCAATATAAATGTCTATAAACAGTGTGCTGAGAGCTGCGGAGCTTGAAAAATACGAAAGGAGCATAAAATCCTGATCACGAATGAATTTTCAACAATTTTTCTTGCTGATTTACTTCGAAAAGTAGATTCAAAGGTTTTTTTTTTTTTTCCAAAAACTATTGTCCACCGTGAAATGCCAAAGTTTCTTCACATCCGGAGAAAACTATTTATTTATATGTACCAGGATTTGTTAACTGCTACGACATGTAAAGTTGGATACGACGAAACAATTGTTTTTGAACAGTTAATGAATCATTTATTTGGGCCTCTCGAAATTGTCTGAATAAAAAATTTCTTAATAGTTAATAAATGTCGAATAATTCGATAAAAAGTGACCTTTGTTGATAGCAAATGAATTTGATGACCACAAAGATGTGCTGAGTTGAGGGAAATAAAAGCGATCGAAGAAATCATGATCTTCAAGGAAATGCCATGCCTAAGAAATAAGATCGTGACAAGAAAGATATTTTTAGACGATTAACAAATTTTCTAACAGTTAATGAATGTTTGAGTAAAAATACCAACTAAATACATTTCTTAGTGCGTCATGTGTCGTGTTAGCTCCGTCAAAAAAACGAGAAGCCACGTGACAATTCGTTTAATTTTATCTAATCGTCACAAAGGAGAGTGTCGATAGGCGCGAAAGAGATTTATCGAAGAAATTTTCTAGTAAATCGGCTCGGTCAGCATTTGTGTCTGCGATTATATATGGGGCTAATATTTAATCAGAATTTTCTTGGTACGAGGCGAAGGAGACATTGCGCGCGTATGGATTTCTCGCTTTCGAGTCGCGCCTTCATTTTTCCGATACCGAGTATCCTTAACAACGATATTAAAACGCACGCCCATTACTGTATGAGAATTCTACGTAAGCCACCCACTGATAGATGGTTTTCTGGTGGAGCAACAGGTCCGTATAGCTCCGATGGAATCCACAGTCTGCTGATAACAGTAATTACGATGGGCAGCGGTGTAGGTTTGTCTGTGTGAATGTCATTCTTTTCTCTCCGTCTCGTTCTCCCTCTTTCTCATCCAAACTGCTTGCCTTTCTCGTTTATTTCTCCATTTTTCTCTCTCGTTTATTTTTTTTCTGCATTTTATTTTTTTTCCCTCGTACTTTGTCTATCATTTTTTTTCTTCCTTTAATTTCCTCCCCCATATCTTTATCCGTATCTTTGTTACGGAAAGAAATCGCCTTCGGGCTGGATCGCGCATAGATTTGTATATTCATCAGAATGCGTGTAAGAAGGAAAGAAGCGAATGCAGGGACGCGCTGTATTTATCACCGCATTGACTTGAGGAGCTCGCGAAGAGTCAAGTAATATTTTCATCTCTTTTCTCTGCACCCGCGGTGCTCCTCCAATATTCGCCCTGGGCCAAAAGAGAACGGGCGGTTTTGCCTAATGCACTAATAACACGGTGGCCAAGCCTCATAATTAATAATACTCGCGCGAGTCTCTCTCTCTCTATTTTATCGTTTCGCTCGCTTCTCTCCCGCCGCATGGCAAACATTTTGCCAACGAGACGACGGAATCAGATCAAACACGCGATCGACGCTTCTTCCCTCGCTATCCACGATTTTTCATAGATTAATGGGAATCATCCTTCTGGGAAAATGGCAGAGCAAAGATTCACTGAGTTTCAAGAAAATTTCGTAGTGCTCGTGAGTTTCGTTAGCTCCGGGGACTTTAGACAAGTAAATTGGCTCGTTTGACTCGATAGACGAAAAAACCAGAGAATATTAAAGTTGAAAGCAAGTGAGAAAGGTGGCTGCATGCTCAATGTCGAGCTAGAGCGATGGTCCAGTGCAGAGAAGCAGAAGAAAACTCGCTAACATTGTAATACGAAAATTAGAGACGTCTGCGAATTTTCTTCGAGTCAACAAAACTTAGTGGGCACAAAGTAAAACGAGAATAACAAATTATTGTTCTGTGGAGTGTAATTTTATATTTGAGACGCTCGAGAGGTGAGAGCAATGGGAATAAGAAAATATATTCGTCGGATACACAAGAGAAAGTACAGCAAAAGTCATTTTAATCTCGTATTTTCAGGGTCCAACAATTTCTTCCTCCCTTTTAACTTCCGCGGACTGTATTTCCATCTTTTTCAATAGAAAAAGATGGAAACACGTTTCCCTGTCTCGTGCCTTCTCTTTCTTTCTTTCAACTTTGCCTCATTTTCGCGTGGCTCGTCCCTCGTTGTTTTCATCACGAAACAAGCGATCCCCCACGAGCAGCATAGCATCCGCGCTTTTTTCACCCCTGCCCCACGAGCTCTCCGTTTCATCGGAGGCTTTCCTACCTCGAGGAAGATGCCGAGTCCCTCCTGGGGCTCTGCCGCGGTACAAATAAGATAATCTCCATTATAAACTGAGAGCCACAGCCGAGTAAACGACCACGAGAGAGAGAGAGAGAGAGAGAGAGAGAGAGAGAGAGAGAGAGAAAGAGAGCGAAGTTATTTACGCGAGGGGGTTGATACAGAAAGCAGGGAAACGAACCTCTTGACTTTTCTGCTCTCTCCATAATTCGTTCCGCGTTTGGCAAAAAAAAAAAAAAAAAAAAAAACAAGCAGGAAAGTCTATCCTAATTTTCACTATCCGTCAATCATCCCCATTCATTCTTACTCGGACCTTTCCGCCGTCCTTTTACTCTCAATTTTTTCAATTTATACATCGCATTATAAAACTCACCCATGGAGCTCCACAGTCGTTGTTGCCGATATTCTGATACGCTGGCACGCAGCGGTACGTCATCGTGCTATTCAGATTTAGACAACTCTCCGATCGATTTTTCACAGGCTTCTCATTCCAAAGATGTTAATTTGTCAGTCACAACTTACCTAGAACAAAACAAAACACTAAGTTAGCGAAATAGTATTAAACTAAATTCGATTAATATTCACAATCACGACTTTCGACAAAAATGATGAAAAATTATTGTTTCCCTTGGGAAACTCACACTGAGCAAACGATTTATTCAAAAGTACCAAAATTTGTTAAGTGCTCACAAACGTTAAGTTGGATACGATGAAATAAATATTTTTTGTTTTGGCTTCTTCCCCGTCGAAATTAAATTTCGAACCGTTTTTCTACGATAATTTATTTTTCAAAAACATGTAGACCACTTTTTTGGAGTAAAAAAAATTTTGAGTAAAAAAAAAGGTTAAAAAAAATGTAGCAGTTGCTTTTGGGTTTGATGGTATAATTTCAATAAAATTGTCAAGTTTGTCTCCGATGGGGGAGCAGCTGTTTGGTATCAGGAAATAGATGGTCTAATGGGCCCATAACAGAGACATATAATGAATGATCGAGCCGCGAGAAGGGACGAGGGAGTGAAGATAGTGATGGTGAATCGTGTGCCCAGATATATTGGATGTTGTGGTGTTGGCGACGACCCGTGGGGGGTGTCCACGACGATTCATTCTTGTTATCTTCGCGGCATGAACAACCTCGAGTTCCATGTCAAATCTATGTGTGACATTTGCTATATAATACGTTAATTAATCCAGCGATCGTAATCGACGATGATGAGGGTGGGCTGGATCGAGGATTGGAGTAAATCACGTGACCCTCGTTCGGGAGGTCACAGCTAAAGCTACGAGACTTTTATTCAAGCGAAAGTAAATCTCAACCGCAAATTCTAATGCCAAAAATCAACCATTTCTTTGTTGCTCGTTTCAGTTCCGGAAGAAGATTTAAACTGCCCGGATACTTCCCCCAAAAATACGTCTCATTATACCGCCTCGATAGGAATGCCAAAGAGAAGCCAAAGAAAAAAGCGAAGAATGCGTTTCTGTTGCATAAGCGCGAGGGATCCTTTTCGAGTCATGGGCAGAGTGATTATTAGAGGAATCTGTATTGGTGCTGGAGAATTTTTCAATGGGCTCTGGAATGAGAAAAAAAAACGTACGCGAACGAGAGGAAGAACGGTGAGGAGCGCGTGCACCGTAGAAAAAACGAAAAGCAAAAATCTCTTTCGTGCTTCTCGGCAGAGCTCGAATTAGCAATGCGGGGCTAAAAATTTTGGTGAAGAGAAAAGACAAGAGAATGATATGAGAATAGAAAGATATTGAAGGCAATGTGATCGTTTTATCTAAAGAGAGAGAGAGAGAGAGAGAGAGGGAGACGAGAGAGAGAGAGAGAGAGAGAGGATTGAGAGGATCGGTGCGATGGTGGCACAGAAATGAATAATGGATTGGAACGCACAGCGATGCCAGGACCAAGTTGAATATTCATAATGCGAGCACACAGCTATGTGCAAGCCTCGAGATCGTACAGACTACATTTAGCCCCCTCTGTTTCGCTTCCCTCATCCCTCTCTCTCTCTCTCTCTCTCTCTTTCCATCCAGCACAAGGAATCCTCCGAATATTCTATCCTTTTTCATTTTGTCGCCATGTATTGGTTCACACATACACATCCATTAATCTATACATGAGGCTTCCATATTCATATGTATATAAAGATATACATAGCGAGGACTAAATACATGGACGTGGGAGCTTGCACAGCTACGCAGCCTGGCAGAGGCTGCTGTTGCTGCTGCTGGAGTTCTCTGTTTCTCCTCATCGAAGGAACAGAGTCAGAGAGCGAGAGAAAGGGACTGATTGAGGGAAAGAGGAGAGAGAGAGAGAGAGAGAGAGAGCGAGAGCAAGAGAAACCTGAAGGTACCTGCTCGAATATGGAGCAAACGAACGATCTCTGCGGGCGCGTTAGCTGCTTCAATGCTTCCCGAATACGTATTTTCATCCAACTCGTAAAATTGGACCTCCAGATTGAAACTCCGTCTCTCTCTTTTCCTCGATCCTGCTCCCTGAGCTCGTTTCCCCTGCTACAACTTCTCATTTCGTCTGACTCCATAGTTCCCTATCTGCACATTTATTCCTCCTACGTACTGCGACGTCTTCAGCCCAAAAAGTCACACACTTCTCATAATTCACCAAGAGAATGTCAAGTTTAAGTTCCATCTAATTTCTTCTCCCATATTCCTTGTTCTACGCACTCGTCAGTTCGCCTACGTGGGATTCACTTTTTCTTAAAGTTTCTTAGCAGCTTCAACGAGACTCTGCCATTGCCAGAAATGTCTGACACTGACGGTTTAATCACTGCGAGCGTGTTCAGCCTCCGACGTTTTTTTTCCCCGATAATTTCGTCATTTTTATTCCAAAAATCCTCGAGCTTGAATTTTCATTTCGTTCCGAATTTTTTTCTTCATTTCTGTCTCTCTTGCTCCTCGTGTCCTCTGCTCTTTTCCTCCGATACTTGCCGAGACTTCACGAGAGACAAGAATTAACGATTCCTCGTATCTCGAATACCGACAGCATTTTTTTTCCCCTGATTTTTTTTTTGGTCTTTTTTTTTTTTTTTTTTTTTTTTACGATCGTGCAGTCTCTCCACGAGTGTATACGACTGTTAACGACGTGCCATTAAATCGAGTTAACGAGGGTGGAAACGGCCTCTCTATATATTCCGCTTTCGTTCGCTCTCTTTCACTCTCTTCCTTCTCTATTTGCCTCTACCACTCCGGCACAAATCGCACAAACTACAGCGATGCACAGCATCATGCGTTACCTCTCGATATCGATAAAACCCGCCTAGTCAAACGTACAGACAAAATACCTCTCGACTACTCACGACAAATAAAATGTGAATCCCATACCATCTGCCGAAAGTGCTTCGCTAAAAATACGTTTTTTCTGCTTTACCAAACCCAGAAAATCAAATAAATTAACGAAATTCAATCGAATCAATTAAATTACAGACTTTGTCGTGCTGCTCCGATTTTTTTCTCAATTATTTCGAAATGAAACGAAAATTTGATCGATCAACCACTCTGATTCATTGACTACACGTGGCTTCGTGACCCGCGTCTATTTAGCGCGAGAATAAATCGTCTAAAAAGAGCCCAGGAGTGCGATGATAAAAACGAACATTAAATATTCATTTTCATCGGATCGTTCTTCATGGTTAAGTTAAGGCAACAGTTATTATCACTTGGAGGCTCTCCCTGCGGCCAATCTGAGCCAAGGTCATGTAACAACTAATTAAAAAAAAAAATTTCCCTTTGTTATTCTTGCGGCTTGAGATCGGCGCAGTTTTCTTTGGACATTAATGAAAAATATTGAATTAACCCGCAGACACGTCACTCCCTTTGAGGCCACGCACTCACCACACTGGAGCAAATTTGCACTTTGAATTTTCAAAACTTAGTATCTCTTGAATGAGTGGATGAAATTAATCTCGGAACCATACTTTTTAGGGGTAGAATATCCCGAGTAATCGATTGCGATGGTTTTTAAAATTGATAAATAAAATTTAATCGGTGAAAAATAGCCAAATTTAAGAAAGGAATTTTGAAAATGTACTACACTCGAAATTTTCGTCGGTGCAAATTTGCACCAGTGCGGTGTCCATGGGTTGAACATTTTGAAGGAAACATAGAGCGCGAACGGAGATGGCGAAATATTTTTGTGACAATATTATTTCATTTTTTTTCGTTCATTAAAATGAATGCATTTGGAAAGAACAATCGAACTGGTTATTGAGAATTTTCACTTTAAATCCGGAGTCTAAAGAGGAAACTATGGGCGCAAGAATTTTTCAAACAGTCACAATTAGCGAATAATTTCAATGCTCCAGAACTTGTTGGCCAACATATCGAAACAGAGTGAAAGAAAATAATGTATAGACAGAAGGAGAGGGAGAGATTGAAGGAGTGTGCGGCAAAAGCTCTCGGGAACCTCGAATTAAGTTGATTAGAGGCTACCGTTGCTATAACTATGGCTACTACTGGAATTTAACCAGTTATTATATAGATACTCTTTCCTGCTACCGAAAAGACGTGATCGAACCAAGAGCAAAGGGTGGCTCAATACATTCTCTCTTTCTCCCTCGTTCCCTCTTTATCCACCGCGTCGGTTTCCCTCCCGCTGTGTCTGTCTCAAATTCTCACTGCCTTATATCCTTCCAAGTACGTGCCTGACGTGAAATTTCGTTCTCAACCTTGTCGCGATGAAATAGTATGATGAAAATTATTTCAATCGTCCGGTCCAATTGTCGAGCCGAAGTGTTTCTGGTCGCGAGCATGATCGGGGACGATTTGATAACGAACGTTGTAAAAAAAATTCACGGAAACAAAAATAATGAGAAAAAAATAATTTTTTTTTTAAATATCAATCAAAAATTGAGACGTTCGGGAGATTACGAATGATTCCAATTAGCAAAGGATTCTGCAGGATTTATTGGCAGCCAATCGTTTTTTTTTTATTTTTCGATGCAATTAAAAAATTTGGAAAAAAAAAAAAAAATGTATCGTTCTATAGCGACTAACGACATAATGTATAGGACATAATAGTATCCTCTTCCTCGAATTATCCTTTATTATCCACGGTCAACTATACGATCACTCTCTCTCTCTCTGCTCCTTTTCCTTCGTTCCTTTTCGTCTTCGTGACCCAGCTCAGCGCGAAGTGGAAAAGAATAATAGGAAGAAACAAAAGAGGGAGAGATCTCGTAGTGGAATTTGTTTGGCCAAAAAGCATCGCGAAGGATAGAAAAGAGCTGACCTGCTGAAAGTGAGACAAAATAATTCTTTCCTATTTTCTTTTTCTTTTTTTCTTATTGCCAACATTCTATGTTTAGGAGGATCAAATTAAAATTCGACCGTGCGAGCTCTCCTAGTTTTCGGCACGCAAGCCACCGCCGAATTATGGGAATTATCTCGATAACCCCCATCATTAAAATTCTCCTTTGATTAATTTGTCCGGTTATTTGAACCTCACGAATTCTACTTCTGCCAGCCATTCGTCTATTGCTCTTACAACCTCTTTGCTCATCCAAGAACAAACCGAATGATCAATTTTACCAACTTTATACCTAACCAAGTTTTCTGATGTTCAGAAACTAGGCATCTGTCCCAAATGCCACGTGCATAAAGCAATAAATCGCTTAAAACCATACCCAATCGTCCAAGGCAATTTATTCTCCTCCAACTTGCCTGCTAATCAAATTCACGCTGACCTTGATGCGAATCTTCTTATTTTACACGCTCACGTGAGCTATAAAAACGGCGGACAACAATCTCCGAGCCCGCCCGAGTTTTAATGACAACCACGCTTTCGTATCAATCCGAAGAATTCTGCTAAATCAACCCTATGCGCTTGCGACAATGGATCGTAAAACGCAATTAAATGAGATAATGAACGAGACATTATTCGCAATTATACCGGAATTTCCGATTCCTAGAAAAATCATCGAAATTTATGTTATAATTTTTTTTTTCTAATAATAAAGATTTTTATACTACAATATTGAATTTCCTATTTTCCCTGATCCCTATTTTTGACTTAATCACAATTTCGTGAGGACTGGAAAAATTGATCATGACGAATGATAAAAATGATCGTATTTTATTAAAATATAATAATATTTTTTATATTATAATGAATTTTTTTATAATTATAAGGATTTTCACGATATAATTCGGAATTCTCTATTTTCTCTTTCATCTATTTTTGACGAGATGACAATTTCTAGGGAATTGGAAAAATGTATAATGACGAATGGTAAAAATGATGGATTTTTATAGGATTAAGAGGTCGGGTAGAGTTATTGGGTGGGTCAGTTGGACATGGAGTTGGAGAGGTTGAATTACGTTTTGAGAAGTGACGTGAGACTGACACAAAACGCAATAGAAGAAAAATGCCTATAAACGTTTAATAATGTTGGGTGGAAGGTTTTGAGTGTTTGGAAGGACCGGTGGAGAGTCTTATTCTTTGGTTGAAAGGTTAACCAGGGTCCCGAAGGTACTCGGCATCGATGTCTGACTGCATAAAGAAGTTGCTCAAAAGCGGGACGAAAACGCAGAGCCTTTCGGAGTTTGTCTCTCCCTTATTTTCTCTCACTCAGTTGAGAGCGGCTAGTTAGCGTAGAGATTGGCTTTCGCGCGGGCCTACGCGGTTATTGGGATCACCCAAACACGATCGTGGCAGTAAAATAGCGGCAGCACGAAGCTGGCGGTTATTTATTGCTCTTCGGTGGCACAGGTGAGAGAAATTCCGCTCGAGCAACGTTAAACTCAACATCTCGTGTTTCGTTTTGTCAGGCCAACACTTTCTTTCGCACCCCTTTGACGAGCCAATTTTTTTCGAAATTCGACACATCCTCGTGGAGCCAAAAATACGATTTCCAATTGAACTTGTGTCATTGAAAAAGATGAAAGGAAAAAATAAAATGGTTGAAAAAAAATGGGAGACAAAATTTGAGGGAAAAACATTTAGTTCGATCGAATTAATTAATCGAGTCCCAACCATGTCAAGAGAATACGAGAGTAAATAATTAAAAGGCGAACGAATTGGAATGACTAATGTTGAATAAATATTGAGCGTAATGAAAAACAAAAGAAAATATTAATTGAAGGAAGGTGGAAAGGGCTTAGAGGGCGATAAAACTGATGAGGAGTAACGCACACGCTTTGGCTGATTGAAACGTCAGAGTTTCAGGAGTTATGTGCTCGTTGTGTCCGTTTTCTCCGTCGAGTTGTGCTCATATACGGAGAGAGTTTATTCGCTACAATATGCGCCTGTGTTGTGTACCGCTAAATCTTATGTATAGACGTATTTTGTGTGATACACATATACGATGGGCTGCGATATATAAATATAGAATTGAGAAGCCTCGAGAGTATCCTGTGTATTATAGATCCGAGTGTAACGTTCAACCAATCACAACTATGGCTACGGGGCTTACATTTCCAACGGAATCGATCGTCCAACGAGGCTTATGTGTTCTTGATGATTATTGTAGATGTAACCTACCTTAGCCATGTACCAATATTGTGTACAGACTCTATATCCCATATGCCGGCTCCTAACTTGTGTATATAAATAAGTATACAGCCCATGTTGATACCCATAAGCAAATCCCCATAGGAAAATTCCCACAAAGTCAATGCCGACAAATTTTCACATTTTTCCAATTTAAAAAATATAAATAAGTCAATAAACACGAGTTACCGGAAAAGTATTAATAAGAAGCCCAAACGAACCCATGCCCATGAACCCATTCCCATGGAAAAATGTCTATAGAAATAAAATCCTACATTTTTTGAATTAAACAAAAAAATAATAATAATAAATGCATTTAGACGAATTTCAAGGGAGCAAACCCAAACAAATCCATGCCCATGAACCCATCCCCATAGAATAATGTCTACGGGAATAAATTTATGCATTTTTTAAATAAAAAATAAATAAATAAAAGGACGATCACGAGTCACGAGGGAAGAAAAACGTAATTTTTGGTTGAGGCTCAAAACGATTAAGACAAAGAGACGAACGCGTGGACTGTTTTATATATATTTGTTTTGGGATAAATATTGTAGAGCTCCCTCGTATTTCAGGGAACGTGACACACGTGGTTATTCTTGGGTATAAGGGTGTAGCGAACCGCAAGGTAATTGGGGATCGTAAAGCATCGACAAGGCGTTAACAGCCGAACAATAATACGCAGAACCTCAAAGCCTTATCCGCCCTCTATCGAGTTTTTTTTTTTTTTTTCTTTCGTTACTGCGTCGAAGGGAAGAGCGCGTTGTATCTTATTCCTCGTGAGTGCATCGATCGAGGAGCTCGAAGGGGATGAGGGTCACGGGGAGCGAGTTACTGCGGAAAAGACTGGACCGATCGCGCGATCGGGAAATGTTTGATCGACCCAGCGGCGAGTAATGAAAAAGAAAGCTTGGTAATTGGCAAAAAGTGAGAATGAACCGGGACAAAAAGATGAATGAGGGATTTAAAAAATGGAGAGAAACGTAAGGGATCGAGCGGACCAATCGAAACCCAATAAATCATAATTTAAGTAGTAAAGTACCGCGTGTGGTCAGACGTCTCGATTTTCCCATTTATTCTTGTGCCCCGCACGCTTCGCTACGCCTCGAGCATAATTTCTCGTACCCGTGAATATTGTTCTTATCTCTTAAAATTGCACTATTTACTCGCTAATGAACCCGTTAAGCGCTCACACTCAGTGCAAATATATTCCGCAATAATAACGATAATAAAAATAATTGTAACGACGAGCTGCTGAGACGAGGAGAAAGTCCCGTCCATATATGACAGACAAATTGTTTCTTTTTACGAGCCTTTTTTATCCTCCTTTTCTTCGTTAATATTCATGAGTATGCTTAACCAACAATTACTACTATTTTCTTGGTACTAAAATAACGTACGGGATATTTATGTATCTGCGAATGGAGTGCAGTGAGCTGCTTGCATTTCCAAGCTTGAGATCGACTCCTCAGTATTTATTTTGTCGTCAAAATCATTATTATTCCCGCCAACATATCCAATCCATTAGCCCGTCCAAATTTTCATTAAAAAAGTAATAAGAAGTGCATTAACCGATATGAAGCGAGTGCACGCTCGAAAATTCGAATGCTCGCGACTTTGCACCGACAAAAAATCATCGACTCCTCACTTTTTATCTGCGTCTTCTCTGCAACATCCAACGTTTCCATTGCGTCAAGATTTTACGAGTTAAAAGTCTTCTTAAGGCATGTCATTACGGCAGGGCGTCTGCGGTTATTGCGCGCGAGCTGAAACGGCCCAAGCCCTCGGAGTAAAAACGAGCGAACGAGAGCTCGGAAACAGAGTACTCTCGTTCCTGGACTCCCGCGTGAATTACGACAATAAGCTCCGAGGATGAAGAAACAGTAAACGAGAGGAACGAGTCAAAAAAAGAAGAAAAAAACGAGCGAAAATTTTCAGTGATTTACTGGCCAATATTGTTTATTTATTCTCCATTAAGGTTAACGTTTCTATTTTACTCGAAAAGGTATACGCACGTGACCGAACGTTTTGACAACGCGTAATTATTCGGTTTGTTTATTGGGTAATCCTGGCATGCCTTACAAATATTTACCGACGTTGATCCTGACGGATGTTTCTTGTATTGGGAGGGCAATTTCGACTGGACATCGCGATAAGAAACTTTATTGGGAATTTTGACCAGGACGTTCGTCCTCACGAGCTGAATTTCATTTGCTAAAGTTTTTTGGTCGCTCGTATGGGGAAATATGAAAAAGAGTTTAGATTTCAACATTGTTTACCATTTGGTGCATCCTCGCGGTGTTATAGTAGTCTAGATTCGGCATTTGATCGGAGTTCCTTTGACAGGTGTGAATTATTCGATCTGCTCAGGAGGAGGCTTGGAAAAAGTTGAGCAGAAATGAGGAGGACTCTGAGTGGAGCGCCGGCGCGTCACCGACACGAGTACATCGCGAAACTTAGTTTGTCCAGTCCGCTCGAACGATTCGACACAAATGACACACGTTAACGGGGCGTTTTCTCGATGAAAAATAATGTTAAAAACAATAACAACACTGTGTCCAGAGTCGCCGAACAGTCCTGATAGGATTCGGAGGGTCGAACAATCGCAGGAGCTACGAAAAACTTAAAAACTTTGAGACACACTTGTTAATCCACTTATCGAGTTTCCTTGGGAATGGAATTCGGTCTCGTTACGATGCACAGAAACTACCGAACGATTAAATGTCAAGGACAGCTCCAAACTTGTCAGAAGTCAACACGAGATGGAATAAATTGTTGAGTGTAAAGAAACACCAACGCACTTAACGTTGCCGGCGGAAAAGGCGAGTCCCTTCGATCGCGAAGGTTACGATAAGCACGAAAATTGTGTATGACCGTAAGGCCCCTTCCGGCTTGCGATGACAATAACACGAGCAGTAAGCAATCGCACGAAAGATCGCGTAAGAGACGAATCGAGGTTTCTTTGTAAATTCGCGTTCAAGCCCTCTGGTATTCTTAGCGAGGAGTTATAGAGAATTTAGCGCGCCAGGATTGTGGCCTCAAACCGTCGTACAGAAGGACTCGAGGGTTACTGCGCCCGCGGGGCCTTAGCTACCAGAAAGGGGTCCCCCTCCCACGCCCGCCGCTCGCGATTCCTGGCGGGGTGGGAACGTGGGCGTGGCCAATAGGGAGCTCGCCGCTTACTCGTGCCCCGAAGTCCCCACCACTCGCGCTTGGACGCTCCCCTTTGCCATGCGCGGGCCCCGAATCAGGCCCAAATAAGCCCACGGCCACGCTCCACGCTCTCCCTCCCACGGATCCACCGAGTGCGCCACCGGATTGGACGACTCGCATAGGCCACCGCGACGCTCCAGTACTCGCTTGAGGATCGCACTACCGAGATAAGCTCCTGTACTTATTACAAGCCCCCTCGGAGGAATTTTCTTGCGTGCATTTCACCAGGGCCTCCCTCCGGCATTCCTTTTTTTCTTCCTTCACCGAGTGTTGAAAATATTTATTAACCATCTTCTCCAAAAGCTGAAGAAAATTTGTATCTTTATAATTTCAACTCCCAGTATCTCGATCGGAGGAATTTCATTTAAATCCTTCGCAAAAAGTGCTCCGCAGCATATTTTTAATATAAAATATTAAATTACATGAATCTCCGCAAATAAATAATCGAAATGCCAAAAAAAAAAACTCATCGACGGTTTTTTGCCTAAAAAAATAATAAAAATGTCTGGACCCCTCAACTTTTTTTTAAACAAAGTTTGTCCTCGGTTGTTCCTTCCTTCAATATAAAATATTAGATTACCCGAATCTTGGTAAATAAATAATTGAAATGCCATAAAAACGAACTCGTCGACGTTTCTTTGCCAAAAAAAAATGATACAAATGTCTGGACGCCTCAATTTATTTAAAACAAAGTTGTTCCTCGATGATTAACTGGTGCGTCCCCGTAAGCTCGACATCTGTAATTAAGTAATGACTGACGCAAGGTAAAAGCGCGTAATTGCTCAATCGTTTATTCAATAGAGTCTCGGGTATCGTGAGAAGTTGTTGAAAGTAAATAAAACCGGCGATCTCAAGATCACTGAGTCGTTTGCCCGGAGCGATAATTATTTAACTCCCACCGACTAAATTCTTACGTTTCTTTTATTTTTCCACAAAAGAGAGTATTTATCGTATTACCGCGTCGAGGAATATTCTTAACGATGAGAACGTCCTGAGACTCTGTTACACTTCTTTCACATTTGTCCTCATTGTGGGCGAGCTTGCTGCCGCGTCGAACACCCAATAGGATTACTGCTTTTTTTGCCACTGCTCGCTTATCCAATTTGTTGCTTTTTTTTTTGCTTCGTGCCTATTGAATTCTTCGAGTTTGAGACGTCGACTAAAAAACCCTATAAAAAGAGAGTCGAAGAGGCGAAAAAAGCGAGGCAAAAGTCAGTCTCCCATGCGAACGAGGTCTCGAGACACTCATCGAGTCTTGCAGAGTCCTTGGTCGCCCTAGATTGTCTCTCCAAATGTCCTGCGCCCATAATTATCCTCTATCGCGATGGCAAATGTCTCCTTTCCTGTGTGACAATCTTCCTCGAGTGTACACATCCTCTTGGACTCAATAATTCAAATAAAAAAGCTTGAAATCGTGAGCCTCGAAGTCTCGACCTCCAGGAGCCTCGTTTCCAAGATTTATTTACCTTCCGGACGATTTGGCAGGCTCAAAGGACCATAGCAGGCAAATGGGTGGCGACGATGAGTCCCAGTAACATTATCCACGGATTCTATACACGAAGGGAACGTGTCCATGTCCGCCAAGGACTAGCCCACGCGTTTCCCCATGCCATTTAGCAAGCAACCCTTATAATACTTTGGGCAGGCTCGAGGGTTGACTTCCAATTGGCTGGCGACCCTGCTACGAGCCGACCAAATTCCCATGGGAACAAAACACGAGGCAGGCAAGTTTCAGGCCACTCCTATATATTTTTTCGACCGTTCTATGTATATAAACCTCCTCGAATAAATATCCAGTGTATATAGGAAAAAAAATGTATTTCTATGTCGTGTTTGTGCCCATAGAAAGTTAGGCAAAGGGAGGAGAATATAAATAATGGAAGGGTGAAAGAATAAAAATGTGTATGCGTGCTGGGGGAGGGATGAGCAATATTTCGTTACGTACACAAGCGAAGGAACCATTTTTTTTTTTTTCACACACACAATTCAACGTCGTGAACATGACGAAAGAAATTTTCTAAAAAAAAAACAAAAAACCGGTATCAGGTTCGCATGAACGCGGCAATAAAATGCAATAATGCGTCTTGATCCCTTCCAGGGCGAACATTTGAAGACTGGAGGCCATCGAGGACTCAGTAACTCTTCGTCAGTCGCTCCATCGCGTCTGTCCAATAATTCGATCGAGCTGACGCGGCCGAGGGAGCGAAAAGCCATCGAAATGATTTCCAATAACAATACAAAAGATTTTATCATATCGCGGCGTTTCAATGTCAATAACTCTTGTCAATCTTATCCGCTTTCATAATTTTTCCGTTAAATTCTCATTTCGTTTGAGAGCGTTTCGAGAGGCTGCGAGAATTAAATTCGTGGATACACAAACGGTGCGGCTCATAAAGACGCAAACCCCTCCAAGAATCATCTCTAATTTTTTGGCCATTCTCCGACAGCAGGGTGTCGCTTATCTCTGTTCGTGAGATCCTGCACGCAGGCCGGCTGCATTTCAGCTGCTACTTTTTCCGACATTTTATTCTGTTGCTGCAGTTGATCCTCCTTGATGGACATACCCCACGAACATACTGACTTCTGTATACATGGATTCATAAATAAATACATACACGGATACCAACTACCAGAAGGAAGAGAGAGAGAGAGAGAGAAAACAGTCTGCATTATAATGCCAGCCAGCTACTTCGTCATTAGACCCGGGGGCGCGGTGCATTACGCGATGCAGCCAGCAGAGAGACCGAGAATTGCCGAGGTATCGAAAAAATACAGACCTTTCGCAAGAGAGACCCAGAGAGAGGGGGGGGGGGGAGGGGGAGGGGGAATTAAAGTCCGTTCTCGAGAAATTGGGATATTTGCCGCCGTACGAAGAGCGATGGGGTGAATATTGTTGACGATATGCCTCGTCTCTTTCGCTCTTTTTCAAGACATTGCAACGTTTATGAATTCGCGAGGATGCACAAGAGACAAGAGGGCCGTATGTATATAGAGTATATGCTTAGGGCCCCGTGAGGAAGGGCGTGAAAGGAATCCCGCCGATGAAATTGCTTTACGAGGAATTTCTGAATCGGTTATATACCGAACGCGAATAGCGTTGTGCGCGGCGACGCGGCGGCCGTTGCGGCGACGGTTAACTCGCGGAATCGTGACGGCCCACGGCGCACACGCGAGCTTACCAGAAAATTTCCGATTGACCCGACCAAATTGGAATGAGGCATGAGGATGAAGAGAATGAGGAGCAGGAGGAACAGCAAAAAAGGAGGAGGACGAGTACGAGCGAGAGGGTGCACTGGTGGCAGATCCTCTCTGCTCGCCTCTCCCCCGATCCTTCGCGATATCGTGCACGCTGCTAAGAGAGACAGAACCACTCCTATGTTATCCGGTGTATGTTCAACTATCGTCCTTTGCCTGGAGCACCAATGCACGTACAGGCTGAGTCGAAACTCTTTGAGGATTTTTCTCGGCCTAGGAAGCGTTGATTCGCGAGATATTAATGAAGAAAAGTTATTGCGGCGATCCGGAGAATCGTAACGAGAGGATCGAGGGTCCTCGTCGTTGCTCGGACTCCTGGCGAGGAGGCTGGACCGTTTTCATACACGCCGTCGCTCGCTCGCTTGGTAAGACTGCGTCGCTAATTATATCAAAGAGAAGCCTGCACGCGAGAGAAAAAAGCTCCGAAACTTTGCCCTCGAGAATGACGTAATTCTGTCTCATGAAACTTGAACTCTAACTCCGCGATATTTAGCACGATATATTTATTTTTATTGGAGCAAGGCGAGGGCGGAATTTTTAACGAGACGGCCGCGGCGACTCGCTCGTTTTATGGATATACTTTTGTATTTTTACAAGTACGTGCCTTGCTACTCTTCTGCTACGAGTAAGCGGCTAACTTTTTCTTGCGGGGAGGCTTTTCCCACCCTGCGCGTTGTAATTGTGTATGCAAAGTTTCTCTACCGGCTAAAACTGCGCGTACTTTTTTTCCTTCGCCCCGCGGCCTCCCTCTGGCTCTTGGATTGGCTCGCCGCGGCGCGATCTTTCCGTCCTGTCCTCGAGAAAGCGGGGAATACAAAAACATTAAAACCTCCCGGATAAAATGTTTTTTTTTCGTCTCTCGCTCGTGCTTTTTTGTCGGCAAGATGTGTTTTTATTTTCTCAAATTGTCGTTTCGTCGTTTTGAACTCGATACCAATTTCTTCGAGTCGATATCGAGTTTTTACTTTTTTTTTTCTTTCATCTTTTGAGGCTCTCTCTCGATCTCGCGCCTCTCAGGGCGTCGCCGTACAGTCTGGAGGGGCTGGTACTAAGACTCGAAGAGGGTTGAGCAGCCGGATCAATCTATATATGTGCGTGGGCTTGTACATATGTATATATGTATATGGAGAGCGAGTGTGAGAGAGAGAAGGAAGAGAAGGTGGGTATAAGGTATCTTATTGATCTGGTAGCCTGGGGCGTGTCATCCTGGGCTGTTTGGCCGCAGGGAGGACCGCACAGCTAACCCTAAAGCAAAGGGGATCTCGTGGTGGTTGCTGCCGTTGCTATTCCTACTGATGGGGATGCTGGAGCGATATATATGTATAGAGAAAGTGAGACGAGAGAGAGAGAGAGAGAGAGAGAGAGAGAGTGAAAGGAAGCGATAGGGTGGTTTGCGCATGCGCATTAAGCAGCCGTTTTCCATGCCCGGAGGGGTAACTCCCAATCACCAGGAGCTAGAAACACTCTTGGCCCAAGGGGTTGTCAAGACTTTTGCGAGAGGCGGGAGAGAAAGAAAAAAAAACGCGTGTGTCTCGGGGGGAGAGGCTCCCGATGAATGAGACGAAGAGAAAGAAGAAGAGGAGTCGAACGAAAAAAAAACAAACAAAAATACGAGGAAAATAGATGAAAAGGAGAAAAATAAAGAAAAGTAAAGAATGAGATGGGATCGCGAGGAGAATACACGAGCCAAGTGACAGCGAAGATAAGACGCGCGCACGCGGGAGCAAATGGCCAAAGAAAAAGAAGACGAAAAAGTGAGGCTGAGAAAGCAAAACCGCGAGGGGTAATGCGAGGATGAAAAAGTTCAAGGAACGTACGTTAAGGACTCCGCACCGAGATACGCTTTTCTTTTATTCCGTTGGAAATTTCAAGGGGAGAATTCGATGTCTGATGTATAAGGGAGTTTACTACTGACGCATTTTCTTGCCGCTCGCTCCTGCCCACCCAAAGATTTCCTTCATCCCTATCTTTTTATATCTCTCTCATTCTCTCGTCTCTTTGCCTTTGTGCTCCGTGTTTTCATACAAACTTAGGGTGACTTTGATTTTACCTTCCGGTTCCTTTTCATTTTAGTCCCAAGAAAATATTCGAGATTCCAAGCAATCGTCCTCGCTTTCCCGAGGGGTTCAACGCGCACTCGCGACTAATAGTTCTTTCGCGATTCCCTGTGACTCGAAGAGCGTCGATTGGATAAAAAAAAAAAAAAAATTTACGAATGAGACCGAAATTCCACAAGACGAAACAATAAATGAAGGTTGGTGAATTCCTCGTAACCTCTCGGTGCATTCCTCCTCTGGATAATAGACTTAAGCTCTCTCTGTCTCGCGGGATTGCGTCGGCAAGGGATAATGCCCACGTGAGGAGAGCAGACTGCGAAAGAGTTGGGGCGCGAGCCGGAGGGAAAGGAAGAAAAGTTTATGCATCGCGTAGTAGAGTCGAGCCGTGGCTTGAGAATTTAGGTATGAACAAAAAAAATTGAATCCCGGAGAGAAGGAGGAGGAGAGAGGGAGAAAGATGTTGCTGCATAATCGATGATCACAGTCATAATAAATGAAGTATGCCTTGGTGTATGGGGATACTCGGGATGTATATGTTGGCTGGCATGAGATGGCGAGGTACCTGACGACGGCCTGAGGCATCCACGGGAGGATCATCCTGCTCGTAATCCGAGGTGTGCATCGCGTATCGCGTATCCCATCGGGAATCTCTCTCCCCTCTCTCTCTCTCGCTCTCTTTGTTTCTCTCTCGTGAAGATTGTGCACAAGGGCCGAGGTACATTTTTACTTGGATCCTCTAAGACATTGAGTCCGCAAGAAGACGTTTCGAACGGTGGATAAACGTTCGGTAGACTCGGAGGATGCTTGCGAAGGGGCGGGAGAGAGCCAGAGATGGAGCCGGTCGCGGTACCAAAGTAGCTAATCATAATAACGTGTACGATGGCCAAAGACCGCGAGACGCTTTTGTATCCCTCGTGGAAGTGAGCAACGACATGTGTATATATTACACACATATATATAGCTTATGAGTCTGTTGAAAAATAATAAAAAACGATTACACGATGTGCGCGCACCCTCGAAACTCAAACGAAGCCACGGACGTGGCCAGGTGCGTGGAAAAAACAACGGACGACTAGCCCAGTTGTAAATTTCGATCGACCTCCTTGTGCTTATTTTTTGACTCGTCGTTTTTGTCTTTTTCATTCACCGAGAAAACAGTTTATTTATAACAAAGAAATATATTTAGTCGGTACTTTTATTCAAACGTTAATTAACTGTTAATAAATTTGTTAATGGTCAATAAATATCTTTGTTATCACGATCAAATTTCATAGGCAGAGAATTTCCTTGAAGATAATGATTTTTTCGATCGCTTTCATTTCCCTCAACTCAGTAAATGTTTATCGTCATAAAATTCATTCGCTATCAACAACGGTTACGTTTTATCGAATGATTTATTTATCAACCATTAACAAATGTTTATTTGAATCGCGAGAGGCTCGTATAAATGATTCATTAATTGTTCAAAAACATTTATTTCGCCCTATCCAACATTAAATTTGTTAGTAGTTAACAAATCCTGGTCCATGTTTTCGCGGCTTTGGGTACCGATTGACAAATATAAAAAGAAAATGAAATTTTTGTCGGTAAATGAAAATAAAATTTTTCGAAAAATGTCGGTCTTGGAAATTTTCGCTGTTTTTTTTTTCCATGAATTTGTATCGTTGACACGAACCAGGAAACGGCGTCGATATGTGATAACGCGGCGTCGAGACCCAGAGAGAGGGAGAGGGAGAGAGCAAGGACATACACGCCGAGAGTGGATGATCGAGAGGGTGGCAGCAGCAGCAACGGCAGCAGCAGACTCCAAGTTGCAATTGTTCGGAGAGGAGAAGAGGAAAGATCGGAGAGACGAGGACAACACGAGCGAAACGAGCCGAGAGAGAGAGAGAGAGAGAGAGAGATGTAGCGTAGAGAAGGAGAAAGCAGAGGGTTGCCCGCTGGCGCAAGCGCCCCTCAGGCGACGTCACATCGATTCCTCCGGGAAGAGCTTACAAAATGGCTACCAGCTCCATTCCCTCGCGGTATATGGCCGTAGCGTCCACCAGAATCCAACACCCAGTCAGCCAAACGAGCTCTCCTCTTTATACATTCAAATATATATGTATATATTTGGTAAACATAGATATAGGAAGATGCGAGCGTATACGAAGAGCTCGTAAGGGAGTCTTTGCTGCTGGGAAGCTCTTGCACTTCTCTATCTAGGTTTCTTTGTCTCGAGCCTATATATACGTCAGTTAAGGGTTCGAATATGCAAGGGGATGCTTGGAGAAAGAGACAAAAGAGAGAGAGAGAGAGAGAGAGGGAGAGAGTGCGAGAGGGTTGGCTGTGTTGGTCGTTTGGTTTGGGGGTGTGAGAAAATCGATTCACCTTAAGAGGACAGGGCGAGGAGTGAGGGAGTAAGAAACTGAATGCCACGGGGATGAGAGACGAACAGCAGCAGCAGCAGCAGCAGCAGCAGCAGCAGCAGCGCAATGACGACGACGCGACAACGACGAGAAACTGAGGAGAAATCAGCCACCCTGTCTTCATCTTCTTCAACAACGTCCTTCGGCTTGTACAGCCTGAGAGGAAGAGAGATCGAAAGAGGGGTAGGATGCTGCGGAAGGAATTGAATTATTAACCGGGCCAGAAGGTGCAACCGCATCTCATACCACTTCCGGTTCTATGAAGCCGTGCTCTCGGCTCAATTTCTCATTTCACCTCCTCCTCTCCTTGAGAACTAAATCTTCCTCCTTCTCTCTCACGCCCCCATTTCTCTCTCACCCACGCGCGCGCATTTTCTCCCCTGGATAAAGCTAAACCATCCACCTAACGTGATTCGTTATCGGATCTCTGATAAAATAGAGCCCTGTGCCGCTTATCACACGAAAATTCATCCAACAACGAGCTTTGTACATCCACACATCTTCGCTGTCTCCATTATCTCTCGCTTCTTTCATTCATTCTACTCTTTATGGCTGCCAGTGATAAAAGATCTATTATGAGGGTTGTGGGCTCGACGATATTCGTCGACAAAAATCTGTCAGGCTACGACTATTTTCTTAGCTGGAGATTCGTTACTTTTTTTTCTCGTATTTTTACCATTCGGCCAACGCCATTTTCCGGATTCACATTTCGTCATTTAAGGAGGTTGACTACATACGACAATGAGATAAGAATTTAATTATATTTTATGATAATATTCTTTGCCATCAAATCCTGCCAGAAAAAACATTTATTAAATATGAATAAAATGTAAATTATCATTATTTCGACTCTTCCTATCCTGAATAATTCGACAACCATATGAACGAAAAATTGGATAAAAAATTAGTGTCATAATATTTGATGCCAAAAAACATGATCAACCAAATTTGATAAAATTCTTATGAAATTGTCGTCTCCTGTAGCGAATCTCCTTGATGGACCAATGGGAACGGAAAAATATTGATTTTTCTTTGAATGGAGCTTGCCACATTTTGGCGAGAGTAATTACAGTATTCGTCAACCGCAGTGTCGATACACAGTCCGAATTCGTACGTTGCACAGAGAGAGAGAGAGAGAGAGAGAGAGAGAGAGAGAGAGAGAGAGAGAGGGGCATATTAACAGCCAGAGGGTAGAACGGACGTGACACATGTTGAAGGAAGGAGGGAAAGATTGAGAGAGACACGATGATAGGGAAAGGGTTGGAGGTCCAAAATCGACGAAGAGGAGAGAGAGAGAGAGGAGGGGGGGGGGGGGGGGAAAATGGAGAGGGAGAATAACTCGCGAGAGTGAACGCATGAGAAACGAGCCAGATGAGAATTGAGGAACATGCGAGCGTTGTTCCCATTCGCTCACAATATAAACATCCATTCGATACGAGACACAGGCTTGCAGTTCGCACATTGTATACAAAAGGGTAAAGCGCGGAGAGAGTGCCCGCCGCGAAAGAGGCTAAATAAAGGGAGACCACACAGCCGTCCAGAGAGAAGCACAAAGTTAAACGAGGTGGAGGCAGAGCAAGCAGAACTCCGAGACAGAACCAGCGAGAAAGGGACAAACTGAGAGAGGGAGATCGCGGAGGGAGCTGCTCGAATACTCGATGCTTGCATTTAGTACCGATCAGCCGAGTTTCCTGTTACCGTTTGGCTATCGCGTACACCAAACCCTCCCCACACACACACACGCCCATATATATATATATATATATATACATTGGCAAGTGCATATATGTCTATGTATAAGTTCCAATACAGGACTTTCCGGTCTCTGCATAAAATTGCAGTTGGCCCGCCGTGTCGAGCTCGTTCATCAACCGATCGCGTTGTTTCCTCTTCCCTAGGACACTAAATACACATGCTCCTTGCGATCACAAGTCTGCTCGCCTCTCCGTCCGTGTGTGCACGTGTTAATATGCACGCGACTCACGTACACAGAATACATTTTGAGCCCATGCGAGCGTTTCCCTTACTTCCGCGTGTGGCGAGCATGAAATGACGTTTCAATATGCATCGAACTTCCGAGCTGCTCCTCTCCGCCGAAGGATCGTGGCCTTTAGATCGTCCAGCACACACGCGCCGCTATTGCAATTCCCCCCCCCCCCCCCTCCCTGCATGGGTCTATGCACTCGTTTCTCGCGCGAGGCCACTCCGCGGCGTTCCGTAAATGTTTCTCTTGACCCGCACGCCCCTCAGGATCTTTCAAATTTTTTGAAACAATCGGGAGAGCGCTTGATGCCAAATTCAACTTTTGTTGGACTTGAATTTCGTCCAACTTGTCGCGTTTCATCTCTTTCAATAAATAATCTGCACTACTCGACGAGCCACGGCGATCCTGTGGCTCTCCATTCCGCTTCGTCGTATCGTGTAAAACACCGCACGAGAAAACGCCCATCACCCGCGAGTCCCGCGCGCCCTTTTTCACAACTATATCTATACTTTTCACTGCGTACATATGTACAAATTTATATGGAGCTAGCATGAGAGCTTTACCAGATGTGACTACACGTTCCGCTTTGTGTCCCGCGGCTCCGCGAAATTCCACCCGCAGCCTCCGGTCACTCGCTCCTCTCTCTCTCTCTCTCTCTCTCTCTCTCTCTCTAGCTCTCTTCCTATTTCTCTTTCGGTGCCTCTTTGCCACTGCCTAGTGTATGCTTTTCCCTGGTACGTCGTTTCCCCATATCATGCGACTCTGTTCTCCAATTCTACACCGTACACCAGCTTTTTTCCTCCTTTATATCCGCCGATTCGTCGACTCGCGATGAGGCTTTTCTAGTCCGTTGAAATTCCGCTCGCGAGCTAATGGAAATATCGACGAAAATATCCTCGCGTAGCTAACGTCGCTGCTTCCACCTTTTTTTTCCATCGAACCTCCATTTTTTATCCATTTTATTTTTCGCAATTAACGAAACATTATCGCGCCGTTTCTTACGCGAGGATTTGCCAAAAATTTTCTTTCTTTTTTCTTTCTATTTTTCGGGAGAAAGTGCACGGCCATTCACTATTTTCTCGCTCCCACGTTTTTCTATCCTCTCGACAGTTTCCCCCTCACGCTCATCCCTCGACCTCTTACGACCTTACTTCACCGTCCACGACGCCATCATCCTGCCAAAAGAATATCAACGGACCTCCATGAAAATGCGGTGGGAGATATCGAAGCTGCTCCATGAATTGGGCGCGGAGGGATCGAAAGGATTAGGAAACGCGCGGTGGATATTCAACTCGGTCTCTCTCTCTCTCTCTCTTTCGCTCTTTTACTACAACCCGAGGCTATTCTCGGGCCGGGTGTGCCATCTGTTTTCGGGTAAACATACGCGATCATCCAGGCCGGAGTTCCATTCTCGTTTCTCGCCCCAGGACAAAATTCAATTTAGCTGGATGAAGCGTAAACATGGAGATAGAGAAAGATAGACAAGAGCCAACGAAACAAACCAAAAATGGTAAAAAACATTCACGGGAAAACATGATTCGAGAAAGAGCAGGACGTTGTTGGCTGCTGCGTCCGTCGCCGCCGCTGCCACGCGTTTCCCTCCGCGCTTCTCCGTCGTTACAGAGCAAAAAACAAAACGGCAAATTCCACCGCGCTTTGCTGTCGCGCCCTCCCACCCTTTTTGCCTTGATGGGCATATTTCCGATCACCACCGCGCGGTCCCGCGATCTACCGTTTTCATATTTATTCTACCGGCCGGCCGGCCCGCCCGCCGAATCCTGCGATTCAATTGATCACGCAAAAACAGAGTACACCGAAATCGGGTATGAGGAATGGATTTTACTATTTTTATTATTTTTATTCACAAAACGAGATTCGTCCTGGCCAAAATTCGAACGAATTTCGCATGTAAACTCAGAAAACACTTTATTTATTATAAAGAAATATATTTTTTTGATATTTTTACTCAAACATTCATTAACTGTTACGAAATTTTTTAATGGTCGATAAATATCTTTGTTATCACCATCTAATTTCATGGGCATAGCATTTCCTTAAAGATAATGATTTGTTCGATCGCTTTTGTTTCCCTTAACCCAGTAAATGTTTATAGTCATAAAATTCATTTGCTATCAACAAAGTTCACGTTTTATCGAATTATTCATTTATTAACTACAAACAAATGTTTATTTCAGACTAAATCGAGAGGCTCCAATCGTTAACTGTGAAAAAACATTTATTTTTTGTCTCCTTTGGAAAAAATGATTTTCGAGACGATTTCAGGATCTCTTCTGAATCGAAATGCATTTGCCAATCGTCGATGATGCATTCTGCAGGTTTATAGTTGACCAACAGTTCTTCAAGGTGAGTAGTTTGTCTCGGAGCACGTGCGCAAAGTCGCGTTGGTAATTTAATCAACATTATCAGCCCGTAATTCCAAACAATGACATCATTCATATCCTGGCACATCAATCCAAACATCATCTCGCAGCATCTCTCGCTGCTGTTGCTCCAGCCGAGCTCTCGGCGGATCTTCTGATATATTTTCTACGTGCTTTCCTAATAGCTCGCTGATGATCGCGCGAGCTGAGGGCTACGGGATGAAGTCTTTTAGATGAAGAATGAAAAGGAGGAGGAGAAGGAAAAAGAAAAAAAAAAAAGTAGAAGCCGCGGCATCAAGCCTCGCGTGTCACAAACTCGTGGCACGATTATTTTTTTTCTCTTCTTTATTCCTGCCTCATTTTTATTGCTTGTTTCTCTTTTTCTCTGACTTGTGCTCGCACTGCTTTGGTGTTGACGTCATCAAAGGCGTGTATCAATCAAAGGCATCAGGCAAGCGTGACTAATCAGACGAGGAGACCAACTCGGACATCTCTCCGCGCGGCGATCATTCTCGAAAGATAGAAAATATGAAAAAAAAACACCGGAGAGCACTCTCTGAGGATTCAGTGATGAAAATGTACCAACTTGTAATCTTGAGTTGCTCCAATCGCGTTCATCGCGTCTCGAGTGACAAATACCTCTCGCTTGTCACGCGAGATTATTTTTTTTTCTCGCTTTGTTTCCTTTTCTCTCTCATTTCGTTGGACTCGACGACGAAAGCTACTTCCGGGCCTTGGGGGCTTCTGGTGAGACCAACGAGACGTCAGGACGAGGCGGAGAGAGGCTTAGAAATAAAAGGAAGGAAAGGTGGGAGAGAATAAAAACGAAGAATCGCGAAGGAAAAACGGCGATAAGGAAAGCCAGCGGCGGAGCCAGAAACGAGAAAATAAAGAAGAAAGAGATTAAAGGATAAAAAGACAAAATAACGATTAAGTTGACCAGCAGAGGCCACACCGAGGGAAAGATTGATGCGACCTGTGTCAGCGTCATAATTGAATGAGTACCGTCGAGTGCCTTGTGTCGGCGCTTTTAACGTTTTTGCAACGCCTCCCGCGCATCCGACCCGGCACACTCGCATTTCTTATATTCTTGCCGCCTTTCTCCTTCTCTCTCTCCCTTGTCCTGCCCTGCCCCCTGCCCCTCCATATCCCGCACAGGCCAAGGATCAGCTTAATCTTTCGCGATTAATTGCCAAAAATGCCAACACCTCGGATTCCAATCAGCGGAATATGAAGAGCACAACAACAAAAAATCATCAATTTTAATCACGCGCCTCGTGCTCCCTTAAAATTTGTATAAACCGACCGAAAATCTTTTTTTCCGAGAAAAATAAATGGAAAACAAATAGCGGCGACCTGTCTCATAAAAATGGCTAAAAAAAAGCTTCTCAAGAATTTTCTTTCATCTCGTAAAGCGCACACGTACTTGATCGTCGTGAAATGGCGATGCGAGCTCGGCGATTTCGTTTGAGCTTTTTTCTAACGTCTCGGTGCACTTGGTGACCTACAATTCTTGCCTCGACCTCGAGAGGGTTAAAGCGAACCTATTTTTAGGTTCAACACAAAAAAAGAGAGAAAAAAAACGTGTGTAAGGAGGAGACTCGAAGAATTTTTCTTCGGCACACGTGAGTGGCCGCGTTTTGTCTATGAATTATCTCGTAGCTCCGCGACGATCCTTTCATCAGTGAAATAACTAGTCAGCGTTGCTGAAAGCGCGATTGAAAGAAAAGCGAACGAGTTTGTGCTCCGCGGAGGTCGTGCAAGTTCCAAAGTCGAAAAGCTTTTGAAAAAAAGTGAAAAATCATGAGGTTAATAATAAATCTATCGAGCCAGCGATTCAGAGCGGATCCAGCGAGTCTGAATTCAGCCGAAAGTTTAAAAATCATCTCCAGAGTAATACGCACCCGGAGATGTTAAGAAAAGAGAGGAACGAACGAAGGAGAATTAAAGAGACACAGAGGAGTGTGGAGTGTGGGAATCTCACGTACGCTCTGGATGGTATGCCCGGAATGGACGGCACGCGAGGAACTAACCACCCATTAGGGAGAGCCCTAATCTCTAATTATTTAATAAAAATACGTTTACGACGTGGCGCACCGTACGCCCATATACCGCGTGGTTAAAGAGAGCCCAAGACTGAGAGAGAGAGAGACAGAGAGAGAGAGAGGGGAGTAGAGATTGCAGTCTCTTCGCGGTGCGTTTTGTTATTCGGGAAAGGGCCCCGCTCCGCGAAGAGCCTGGAGGAGAGCGAAGAAAGAGCGAGCCAGCGGGCCTGAAGGGTCGGAGGTCGATCCGTCGGATCTCTCGACGTTCGCGTATACAAAAAGCACACACACACACACAAATATTTATCTGTGTGGATATTCCGATCTCGGTGAGATCCGGACCGAAAGAAATGAAAGGGACTGATCGGTCTAGGATTTATGCGCGTGGTCGATAGAGCTCGTGCCATCGAATCGTAATTCTCATCTCTCCGTCTCTTTCCTCACCTGCCACCAGCCAAACTTGTTAAAATTAAGTCCGTGCTCAATATTACCCTTTCCGATAACATCCAAGTACCTTAAAGTCCCAAATCTTTTTCCTCGAGCCCACAAGACGACCGGGAGCCAATTTTCCTCAATACGGATCGCCGCCCTTTCGAATTGGATGCCCGAAACTGCGCCAGGCAACTCACACAACGTTACCAATCGAGTCCGGACCTCTCTCGCTGTCCAAACAGTCGAAGGTGCCTTGTGTACACTGTTCACGGTCTGCAGGATCAAGGCATGTATAGACAAATATCTACCAACATGTATTTCACCAAAAATATATAGTTTTACTCGGTCGAGCACTGCCACGGACAATATAAATTCGTACGGACATTCCTGTACAGGCTGTGCCAAAAGTGCGGGGTCTGGGAGACCCGGAGTGAAAGAAAACTCGAGCTTTACCACTGATTACTCATCGGCATAGCTCCAGAGATGCTGTCCAACATAAATGACCCGGATTTTGAAGGATTTTGGGAAGGATTCGGATCAAGGATTATCGTTGGTCTCGTCCTGCCTCGACCTCGAGAGGCTTCATTTTTGGAAGCCTCGGTATTCGCACTCGCCCAAATCAAACATTCTAGAGTCACTCCCAATATCGGACGTGCAGAGCTTTGTCGCGTTTGTTTGTGCACATTCGTGGCCGTTCTTCTCGCTCGGCGCGTACGTTCTCCGCTCCCGAAAGTCCTTTATGTCGAGATTCTGCAATTGATCCCGACGAGCACGTAACTAAACCGAATGGGAAATGTTGCCAACGCCAGAGAGTTGAAGGAAAAAGGGGGGAGGGGCGAGAAAAAACTTTTGGTGAATGAAAGATTCTTCAAAGTTTGGGGCTCCGGGGGAATATTTTTTGTGTGTTTGGGCCCAAACGTGCAACGAGAATTGGCGAATGCGCGGGCAACTATTTGGACGAAACTCTCTCGTCATAAATTAGTGGAATTCCTCAGTCGGAACGAGCCAGTGCGAGAAAAATGATGCTCCGGATGATCCTCCCACGAGAAGCAACATTATTATTTCTCCCAATTTTTATCTTCTTCTGTTTTGGGAAAGAATAAGTTTCGCCAAAGAAAAAAGAGTCGCGGTTGTTGGCGCGGTTATGCCGTTTCACGAACATCATCCAGAGATAAATATTCGGGAAAGAAAGTGCCGGAGCACACTAAAAGGGCGCCTCGCTACTCAGAACCATTGATTATCGAAACGCGCTTCTTCCCACACACAGACGTACACAAAAAATACCGTACTAAATGCTACAAAGATCTGCGCCCGGACGAAACTCAAGGATGAGCAAAAAAAGGATTCTCCGTGTCTTTTCTTTTTCCTCCGGGTTTGAAAATTCATTTTGGCCGTTTCCAGGGCCAACTTTTCATTGGGCACTCGTACAATTTCCATAGAACACGAGGTGGAACGTCTTTGACGAATGCTGGAGAGCGACAGATCGATTATTTTTTCGTTAAATATCGCGGAATCCCTAAAAGTCCAAAATTGAGAGAACGAGTTTCGTAGAATAAGCGAATAACATCGCGGTGAGAAGGAGCAACTTGCCATGGGAACGAATCATCAGTCAGTCCGCGACTCGTTGCGATGATTAGAGAAAACATTCGGATACGTAAATCCGGGTCTGCGGGGGTGTCCAAAATAAAAAATAATAAAAAGGAGGAAAAAGATCGTGGCTGAGTGAGGAGAAAGAATGCTCGAAGAGTAACCTTCGGGGATTCGGAGCTCGGCTTTGTTTGCGGGGCGCGAGGGAGGCGCCAGGGCGTTCTGTCGGGGTCAAGTAACCTTTTCATTAGGTAACCCCGTTGCGGGCCGCTCCACCAAACAATCGCAATGCTGTAGTCCTAAAAAGTGTGTGAGCAACAAAAAAGCCCAGACGGGGGTGGAGGCTGGAGGAGAATCCGAGAAAACATTGACTCGCGAGCGATGATTTATTGTGCGGCCTATAAATCGCGATACTTAGCGCCTCGGTTAGTTCAATTTTTTGGCTTTGTTTCTGCGCCATATGTCCGGAGCCTCATTGACAAGATCCAGCTGATTCGGATCGTCCCGTTATCGTCGAATAGTTCGGCTGTCGCACGAACCAATTAATATCTTGACGCAAAGGCTCGCGGGCTCAGACAACAGCCAGAAGCTTTTTTCTTCAACATTTCTCACTCGCGAGTCCGCTGTTCGCAGCTCCGGACAGACAATCTCACGACACCCTGTAGAAAATGCGCGGGAAGATGTAGAGGTAAGAAGCGAGTGAGACTAAAAACTACAAAGTATATAATTATTAGCGTGGCCGATGCGCCCGTAGGCGAACCTTATAATTTTCGTGGCGCCATAAAGAGAGTCTCGTAGAGAGAACGAGAGCGCAAAATATAATAGGAAGGGAATAAAATGGAGAAACTGTTGGAGACACGTGAACGATAATTATCACTGTGTGGCCTGGTTTGACGTTTTGTAGAGCCCACGATAATGCCCTCACCTCGTTTCCCATATCCGTCTCGCTAGCTCCTCGCGCTCATACACGTCTCTGCTTTTTTATAATTCTAATAATCGCGAAGCTTATTCCTCTTGCGAGAAAATTTATCTCCTTGACGTCTCGATCCTTGCGCTACCTTTGACCCTCCGTGCACGAGCTTATCCCGCGGAGAACCGCGAGTCTAGCTTCCAGTCTAGAACCTCCAGACATCGTCTCGACACGCAATGCGCTCTCCCTTTTTCACGGTTCCTCGCAGTCCCGCTCGACGGGAATTTCGGCCGTGTGAACTCACCAGCTCTTCACCGGAACATTAGCCTAGCTTAGATTTCATATATATATATATATATATATAAACACATCGTTTTTATTTTACCCTTCAGAGTTTTCGCCGAAAATCATTAGACCAACAATAATTGTGGGAAAAGAAACCTGCACCGAGAAAACCGTTTATTTATAATAAAGAAATATATTTAGTGGGGACTTTAACTCAAACATTCATTAACTGTTATGAAATTTGTTAATGGTGAAAAAATATTTTTCTTATCACGATCAAATTTCATAGGCATAGCATTTCCTTGAAGATAATGATTCGTTCGATCGCTTTCATTTCCCTTAACCCACTAAATGTTTACGTTTTATCGAATTATTCATTTATTAACTACAAACAAATTTTTATTTCAGACTAAATCGAGAGGCTCAAATAAATGATTAATTAACTGTTAAAAAACATTTATTTCGTCGTATCCAACTTTACATTTGTTAGCAGTTAAAAAATCCTGGTACATATAAATAAATGGTTTTCTCCGGATGTGAAGAAACTTTGGCATTTCACGGTGGACAATAGTTTTTAGAAAAAAAAAAAAAACCTAGGCAAAAGGTGAAAAAACACTAGCCAAAATCCGTCGCCATTTTGCATACGGAAAAAGACTGCAAAGGTAGTTCGTGTTGAGTGTTTAATTTGGTGCTTTGACACGGAATACCTTGGGCATCAAAAGTTACAAGGAGAGGCAAAGGAGCCTGAAAGAAAAAAGGGGAAAAGTGACAGCAAAAGTGCATGCGAATGAAACGGACGAAGAGCGAGAAGCGGCGGCCGTTCAAAAGGAAGAGAAAGAAGCTCCGAGCTACCCTGAGGGCGCAGTGTGTTCGCGACTCAGTAAAAGCCGAGATTATTTACTACAATAAATATATAGCTGTATACATTTTAGAAATATATTCTACGATAATGTGGCATTAAATTAATCTCTCTGTGTGGGGACTCTTCGGGTACTTTTCCATTTATTCCGTACGTCTCTTTCGCCAAATGTGACCACGAGATCTTTCCTGTCAGTGACAATCCAAAGAGCAGTATCTTGAATTTAATATTGAAATGTGATTTGTAACTTCGAGAGAAACGTCACAAGGTCGAGAGAAGAGAAAACCGAAAAAAAAACAATGAAAAAAACTAGAAGAAGAATTTCGGTGGGTCTGTCGATACGAAAAATTCGTTTTGCCTCCCTCTAGCTATATTTCGTCCTCCAGTACTGACGACCAGATCCCCCGTCACTGAGGTGGAACGTCTATTTTCCAAAATTTCAACGAACCAAAAATAAATTCCAAAAAAAATGGCCAATCCCGTTAATTACCATTCCGAAAAAGAAAGCAGCAGCGAGCTTTTCATGCTCCGAGGACCTGGCAAAGATTCTCGGTTCTTCCGCACACACGATGCAGGAAGGAATGCATGGCGTGGGCAGTGCAGATGCACAAGAGTAAGAACAACGAGACTATGCAGCGAGGCGATGACGAGAAAGAAAGCGAATAAGAAAAGGAGCTGCAGCAATTCGAGGAGAAGAACAAGAGCGAGAGCAACATATCGAGGAAAAAATAAAATAAAAACTCATGAGCTATATATCTATATATACATTGGGGTGAAGATTCAGCCGCAGGCAGGAAGACGAGAAGTGGTTTCGCAACGAGTGACCACTGTTATAGGAGCCCGGACGAGACCAGCATACACACTCTTGTTCGTACAGCATCCTCGCCTTTTATAATCTCTATCTCTCTCCTTTGTGCTATGCGATTTAACATATACATCGGTCCAGGCACCAAAATAAAAATCATTAAAAAATGAGGTGCATATAAATATAAGTGTACACATATAAATGAAGTTTGGGACACGAGAGTGTGGCATTGGCGGTGGATTTAGGGCCTCGAGGCCCGTTGCCCATAAGAAAAAAATGTCTTTATGTGTGCGTGAATCTGTACGCTTGTGTGTGTATAAATAAATGAAGTTTGAGAGACGCGAGGGTGGCAGTGACGGTAGATTTAGAGCCGAAGGCCCCGACGAAAAGTCTTTCGTGCAGTTCGCGTGGCATGCGCACCTTGCGCATAATTAATAATTGCGATCCATAGGGAGAAGAAAGCGCCCACACTCTCGATAATAATGACCAACCCATACGAAATGGCCAACGAGAACTCAAACTTTAACCAACACGTTTTCACACACTCTCGGGCGGGGGCAATATGAGCAACTTTGGCATCAAACTTTTTTCGAAATTTTGCCAATCACGAATATCAAGTGCAGTTTCTTTTTTTTTTTTTACTTTTTTTTCCACACCTGCGAGTCCGCATGTTCGAAATCTCGAGAACCCGCAATTTTAAATAAAAAATTCAATTTTTCACCCTCATGGGGCTGGAAGTAATGATTTGAGAGGAAACACCAATTGCCATTAAGCTCCAGAGTCAAAATAGTGATATACTGCCCCCCATTACTGTGGAATTCATACGAGCTCCAATCCTCCTACATACCTATCGACCAGAATTTTCGGAATTACTTAATTGCACCAAAAATCCTCAAGTTATACGCGAGATGATCGCGAGACCGGTCGCCAGAGCGTTATCCAGCGCCAAGATCGAAAAAAATGGACGAAAAAAAGAAAAAAAAGAAATGTGGAAAAGTTTGGTTGGAACGTCTGTGGCCACGGACGTCACTTCCTCGTTTCATCGGAAAGTCCAGCACGTCGCCTGGGAATTGACGCGTTCACTCAATAATCAGAAAAATAGACGATTAATTTTTAATTTTTTTTACCATTTTTCGCGATCCATCGACGCGCTGCATTTTCCTCCGGAGACTGCATCAGTTTTTTTCCTACACGCTGCATATACGTGCACATCCTATAACCAAAAGTTTGCGCGCTTTTGCTCCGGTGATTTACCGAGCAAAGATGATTTACAATACTAAAACCCAACGCTAAACACGAACCCATAGCCACGAAGCAAACTCTTGCACGTCAAACATCGATACAACGAATATTATTACTCCAATCCTCTTCGGACATACAGCTCTGCTCTCGGACTCAAGCCCCAAAGTGGAAGATTAGAGACGATTATCTACGGATCAGGTGTGCGCTTCTATGTATACACACGTTTATATAAATGTGTTGATTCGATCGTAACTCAAATTCTCTTCTGACGCGTGGGTGGTTTCGCTTCGCCATCGAGATTATGAAATAAAAAGGAAACACACGCTCTATCCGGACTTGGATCTAGTCTATATATTATTATCTATGCACCTCAAATTTATTCGAAATTTTCATTATTATATAACAATTGCATATTTTCTCGGGTGATCTTGAATTTAGAGTATGCCGTTCTTTAGCCAATTTTTAACAACTTTTTTTAATCAACTTTGGCTCGCAAATGATTTTGTATGGAAGAAAAATTTATTTTTTTCGGGCTGGAGCTTTGGAAAGCTTGGAACGTTCTCGTGGAATTCTTTATATTACGTAGAAGGTTGTTCGTTTGTTTTTGTTTTTCTTTCTCCCAGCGGATAAAGATCGCGAGGAGTAAAGTAAGAATTTGAAGAACGTGAGTGAGTTGAGAATCGTTGAATCTTTGGAGTAGGACTATGATTTTGGAGGGATTAGCATAATCACCAGGGTCTGTCTCTCTTTGCTTTCGTTTATTTCTCGTTTCTTGGCGGTGGGGTCGTCCAAGTACGAAAATGACGGAGCAAAGCCAAAAGTATTATCCTCGGGAATGCATTAAAAGAGAGAAAAGAAAAAAAAATAATAAAATTGAAAAGTTAATTCGGCTGGTAGCAAACGTACAGTATGAAAATAATGAATAGCATAGTTTTTGGTATTCGAAGATTATACGGATTCGCGAAAGACCCGCGCGAGAGCAAATTATAGATTTGTCGTTTCGTTTATTTCTATTTTTTTTTTTTTTGTGCCGTTCCTCGTCCATATCTTTCGAGGCACGAGAGCGCGAGGGTGAGTCGAACAAGGAGAACAAGAAGGTTGAGGAAGAGGAAAGAAGAAGATGAGAAAGAGTTGAGACGCGATTTAGCTCTGGGGTGGTTCAGAGTTCCATCCCGAGCTCTTTTCGGTTTACCGAGAAATTGCGGGCGGAGTTTTGTTGCCGCGCGAGGAAAGGAGAGGAGTTGGAAACAAAAAAATCATCGAAGAGATCGTGGCAGAAATTGGTGGACTGATTTTCTGCTATTCCCGAGAATTTCGATGAAAAAAATTCTTTATAATTTTCGAGCCTTCGTGAAAAACTTGAATTAATATTTGCAATCATTATTTTTCGATTAAAATTTATTTATTTTCATCAAAAGTCCCCGAATCCGTGAAGAGACTTTGAGAAAAATTGGACCGATCCTCAGGACATTTAAAAAATCATCTCAAACCTACGATATGATTTTTTATCCCGGAATTTATTTGTTCCTGCAAAATATAGGAAAGAGAGAGGAAAAATAAATAAAAAGAAAGCTGTAACGCCTTTATCACTTGTTTCGCGGAGCAATAGACTTCGAGATTGTATACTGATGCGTACTTGAAACGTTGAGGTGTAATATTCTCTTTGCGGCACCTCAGCTGCTATAAATTGTGCCGAGAGAGAGAGAGAG